>CAWUFW010020729.1:0-142519 GCA_963921515.1 Calotriton arnoldi | reverse complement strand
TTTATTGAATTTTACAATGAAAATACATTAAGAGAATAAGTATAAGGAAGCAGTAATAAATTGTGAATAAATAAATGAGAAATTCTATGAGGATAACAAGTAACGTTAAATACATGACATTCGTTGATGAATAAAAGCATATAAATATGGAATATATAAATAGAGAAATTGTGAAGAGCAGAGAAGAAAAAGAGAGAAGTGAGGGGAGGAGAATGCAAGAAGGATAATAATTAGTAGATATGTAAATGGCATAAATAAGGAATTGAAATAGCATATATTATTAATTGATTAAACATAAATAGATCAAATATAAATATGAATCAGTGACTGTATATGAGAGCATCATAGTAATGATAGAGAAATGTGTTATCATAGTAAAATACTCACCTTGTAAAAAATTTAAGACAGAATAAATTTGGGAGAAAATAGTAAAATAGTGTAAATAAGAGAAAAGGAAAAAAGAATAAAATATGAAGGATAATATGGAGGGTTGAAGCCAGGGTACAGAGAGGTGGGGAGAGAAAATAGGAGGAGAGGGAAGATAATAATAAAAAGAATATGCGAAAGTGGAAGAAACAGAGCAAGTAATAATAGGAAAGACATAATAAACAAAGATGGAGAACAATGATTTAGTCTCCTTAGGTAGATACAGTGAGAGGAGCAGGAGAATGAGCAGTATTATCAGCGTTTGTTTTTAGGAAAGGTGACCAAATTTGGAGAAAAATTTCAGTTTGATCCTGAAGGTTATAGATCATTTGTTCATGTGAAGCTGTTTGTATCATGGCTACTAACCATTCTTCATGTGAGGGTGGAGAGGATGATTTCCAATGACGTAGAATACATATTTTAGCTGTAGCCAATGCAGTATGGACAAGACGGTGTTGTGGTTTAGAAAGCTTTGGGGAATGACGTAAATCATGTAAAAGAATATTGGCAGGTGTGAGTGGTAGATGTAAAGGCATTGTGAAGTGCAAAATGTTACCAACATAGATCCAAAAAGGTTGTATACTTGGGCATTCACAGATAATGTGAGTTATGTCACAGCCAGAATTGGAGCATCTCCAACAATTAGTATGTGAGAGTAGGCCAGCTTTATGCAGTTTGACTGGCGACCAATGTCAATCATGGAGTATTTTAAATAAACAAAATTTAAGCCTTGCTTCACGGGTTCCCTTATGCAGAGTCTCTAATAGCTGTTCCCACTCTCTAGCTGTATAAGAGTTTGATAAACTGGATTGCCATTTAAGGTGAAGAATATGAGAGAGGGATTGTGAAAAGAGATGAAACGTGAAGGTTTTATAAAGGCCGGAAGTCACTCCTTTATGTTTCCCCCATGTATTTAAATAGGATAATATTGGTGAGGTTTGAAACGACCAAGGGGGCGATCCCAAATGTTTCTTCAAACACTGCTGGAGTTGAAGATATTTGAAAGCATGTTGTGTGGGAAGGTTAAATTCCTCCCTTAATTGTGAAAATGATTTGAAATCGCCATTATGAAGAAGCTGGTCTGGAGAGTGAATGCCGGCTGTTTGCCATAAAGGCCAAGATAGAGTTCGACCATTAATACGTATACCTGAATTATTCCACAGGGGAGCCTTGTTGTGGATACGCGGGTTGGAATCTAGTAAACGATGACCCCTTTGCCAGGATTTATGCATAGCAGATAAAATAGGATTTTTGGGGTTAGAACGACTAGTGCCGCTTCCATACAAAAGAGAAAGACCTGAATCTGTAGATAAAAGGTGGCGCTCTATATGAACCCATTGTGGAGGATCTTTGATTCCTGGTAACAAATAAGATATTTGAGAGATGTCTAATGCGAGGGCATAATGTTCAATCGATGGGAGGCCCATTCCTCCATAGAGTTGGTGAGCTTTCAATTTTGTCACGGCAAGACGAGGCTTAGTCGAACCCCATATAAAGGTTTTAATCTTGGAGTCTATTGATCGAAGCGTGGATAAAGGGGTCTGGAGGGGAAGCATGCCCAAGATGTAGAGGAAACGTGGAAGAGTGATCATTTTAATAGCTTGAACTCTACCCCAAAGAGAAAGCCCTAAAGCCTTCCATTTATCAAAATCACGCTGCATTTGAGAAATTAGAGGAGCTAAATTGTCTATAATCATGCCTTCCAAACCTTTATTGACTAGAACTCCTAGGTACTTAAGGCGTGAAGATTGCCAATCAAAAGGGAAGCCGTATATAGCTGCTTTTGTAGTTCCATCAGAGATGGGTAATGCCTCACTCTTGTCCCAATTAATTTTATAACCTGAAAAGGAAGAGAAGTCATTGATGATTTGAAGGAGAGACGGAATAGATCGGGGGAGGTTTGTAAGTGTGAGTAGGATATCATCTGCATATAAGTAAATTTCAGAGTGCCCGATTGAGAGGGGAATACCTGTGATTTCATCAGTTTGGCGAATTGTAGCAGCAAATGGTTCCATAGCTAAGAGGAAAAGAAGGGGGGATAAAGGGCATCCTTGGCGCGTTCCTCTCCGAATCGGAAATGTCAGATAAAAAACCACCACAGTTCACTTGAGCAGATGGATTGTCATATAATAAGCGTACCTTGGTTATAAATTGATCACCCAACCCAAATCGTTCCGGTACTGTAAAAAGTTAGTCCCATTCAATGCGATCAAACGCTTTTTCTGCATCAAGTGAAAGAGCTAATGCATCAACTGGAAGGTGTTTAGCGGACCACAGTGTATGGGTTAATGTACGAAGATGATTTCGAGAGGAGCGCCCTGGGACAAAGCCTACTTGAGTGTGATGAATCAGGGAAGGTAATACTTTATGAAGGCGGGATTGCTAGGATGCTGGCCAATATTTTAATATCACAATTTAATAATGAGATGGGACGATAACTACTGCATTGCAGGGGATCTTTATCAGGTTTGGGTAGCACAGCGATGAGCGCTTTGTTAGAAAGAGGCCCCAATGAAGATACATTATCCGCTTCTTGAAATGCAGCATGTAGTTTAGTCTATCAATAACATTGTGTCCTGCCCATCGATAGAATTCAGCAGGGAATCCATCTTCCACAGGAGCTTTGTGGTAACGTAGGTTAGTAATGGCTCGGGAAATCTCATCTTTGGTAATTTCACCTTCAAGCAGAGCTCTGCCATCATCAGAGAGACGGGGAAGATCCACCTTTGTAAGAAAAGTAGACATCTTATCCAAATCTATTTGAGCACCTGGGGTATAGAGAGATTGGTAGAAAGAGGCGAATTCATTGACAATATCTTGAGGTCTCGTAAGCATGTCACCTTGTGCTGTTCAAATAGCCGGAATAGCCATAGCTGCCTCTCTTTGGCGCAATTGTGCAGCTAACAATCTCCCTGCCTTTTCCCCCTGCTCGTAATGTCGCCCCTTCATTCTCTGCAGAGCATATTCGGCTTTAGATGTAAAAAAGCTATTTAATGCCATACGTGCTTGCTCTAGTGATTTACGAATCTGCAAGGTTGGGGTTAGTGTGTACAAGCGAGAGTAAGATTGAATGTCGCATTCTAGTTCAGTTTGTCGCGCAGCATTCTGTTTATTAACAAGTGCTGCATCGCACATTAACTGACCCCTGATAGTAGCTTTAGCTGCAACCCAAATAGTCCTGTTGGAGGTTACAGAACCCTGATTAGTGGAAAGATAGTCTTGGAGATGTGATTGTAATTGAGATTCACCCTTTGGAGTCCTATGCCGTTGAATGTTCATGCGCCAGGGTTTACGCCCTGGCCTAAAGAGTCCTAGTTCTAGAGATAAGCGGACAGGGGAGTGGTCAGATAAAGCTGTTTCCAAGATGCGAGATTTCGTGACCAATTGAACCACTTTTTGTGATGTCAGAAAATAATCCAAGCGAGAGAGAATGTGCCATGGGTGGGAGAGAAGAAGGTGTATTCCGTGTCTGTTGGATGACTAAGACGCCAGTGGTCAACTAATCCGTTATCCGATAGTACGTCATCTAATAGCGCTCTATCTGCAGCATTCCCCTTGTCCAATGGACCTGTTTTGTCTAGGATTGGATCTCGTGCCAGATTCCAATCCCTGCCGATGAGGTACTGTGAGGCATCTATTTCTGTTAATAGACGTTCAACTGGAGGAAGAATGATTTTTTGGTCCCTGTCGGAGTGAAGACTGATCCCACACAGATGTAAGCATCTCCAATACGCAATTTAGCAAACCCATAATGTCCATCAGAATCCGACCATGTTTTGGAGACCGTGACTGGGAGTGATTTGCGAATAAGGATTGCAACTCCACATTTGCGAAGAGGGCCAGCGTCTGTGGATTCACCCTTTCGAATACTACTATGAATGACCTTCCCCACCAAATCTCTGCATAGTTTATCAGATTGTAGTGTATCTAGATGGGTTTCTTGTAGCAAAGCCACATCTTTGTGTTTGGATTGGAGATAAGAAAGCACTTTTTTCCTTTGAATGTAATGGGTGAGACCATGGACATTCCATGTAATTGTACAGAGAGGATGGGTGCTCGTCATGCTAAAGCAATATCAATAGGAAAGAATAATAATACAGTACACAATATCCTTGTCGAGATGAAGGAAATAGATTAAAAAGAATATAAAGAGGAAGGGAGAGATATAAAAGAGGTACCCTGGCTCACCCCAAATACATCAATGTGTGGGTATGTAGGAACAACCAAGAATGGGGAAAAGACAATCTAAGTAAATAGTATAGTGTAAATGAAGTAATAAGTTTTGTGAGGGAATAAAGAAGAAGGAGAGAAGGGGTGAGGATATAAAATGAAATTAAAATAAAAGGAGAGAGTATGTATGAAACAAAACTAGGGGTCCTAAACTGTTGACCGCGGGTCTGGGCTCTCTGGAGCACCGCCGCGGGGGAGGGCCCCATCAGATAAAAGAAAAGAAGTAATTAGTAGGGCAGAGAGTGATTTAAGATAAAAGCCTATGATAACACATTGGTCAGATTCAGAAATACAAAATAAGATAATATACAGGTGGGTAAGGGTAAGCGTAAAAATATTGGAGAGATTAAGTATGTCACAATAATGAAAAAGAAATAATGATTTCATGAGCTAAACTTAAGGTATATATATTATGTACATAAATAGGTATAAAGTGATATAGAAAGTGGAGTCAAAGTGATGAATATAAGTCATTATAGGTGAAACATTATAAATATAAAATCAAATATTTAAATATTTGAATAAATATAGCATAGTGTGGACTATAGTGGTATAATGTAACATATACTATTAAGAGTAACAGATAAAATTCTTAAGGGGATAGAACATTAGAAATGTAAAATATATTAATACAATCTATTATGGCATACTGAGAAAGACTTGAACATCATTGTCCTGTGGTGGCATGCAGGTCGTCCATAGTAATTATGTTGATGAAGAATGACCCTAAAACTTGTCCGAGGCCTACTGTTAACTAACATTGTAAATATTAAATAGAATAATATAGATAAAGATAATACACTGTAGCCTAGAGTAACATAATGCAACATGACATATTGGAGGGAGCAGGCAGAAAGTATGAGGAAGGAAAACATTATAAATACAGAATTTCATAAATATAAAATAAAGTGATACAATTTACCACAGTATACCAAACAGGATTTGAGCATTGTTTCATGCGAGAGCATGTAAGTTAGTCATAACATTTATACTAATGAGGAAGGACCAAAACTAGGGTGAGGCTTAGGGTGAGGCCTTCTATTAACTGTAGCTGCACGTAGTAACAGCAAATTGATTAACAAAAAAAAAAATTTTTAGTCCGCATCTGAGGTGGATTTAAGAGGGGATCTAGATTTGTCTCTATGTGGCTCTTGTGTAAAAGTAGAAACAGATTGCAAAGCTGAGTTTTTGTCATCTTGAGAACCGTTAGGTCTTTCCAAGTCTCTGCCGCGGTGTCTGGAGTTGCTAAGGTTTCGTCTTCTATGATCCGGTAACTGTGGAGGGAAGGGAGAGGTTGATTGAAGTTGATCATGTTGCGGATGCTATACTTCCATGTCTTGGAGTTTCATACAGTCTAAGAATTGCTGTAGGTCTTCCGGGTCATAAACATCTTTAGAATTTCCGTTTCTGGTGATGCGAAAACGTGCAGGTTCAAATAGTCCATATTTGATATCTAGTTGTCGGAGTTGAGGTCGCATGGAAAGAAATGCTTTTCGTTGTTCATTTGTTTCCCTAGAGAAATCAGCTGCCATATGGATGAGATGACCATCAAACGAAAAGGAGGCTTTTGAACGAGCTGCAGCCAGTAATTGTCTTGGTTGTTCATGACGGAGAAAACAGGCAATAAGCGGACTTGGACGTGCTGCAGGGACTTTACGTGGGGGACTGATTCGATGAGCTCGTTGGATTTCTAAAGGTGGAGTAAAAGAAATGCCAGTCAGTTTGGGAAGGATATCACAAAGAAATGCTCTGGTATTTTGGCCTTCGATATTTTCCGGAAATCCAAAGAAGCGGATGTTGTCTCTTCTGCTACTGTCTTCTAAATCAACTATTTTACTACGAAGGAACAGAAGATCTTGGTCTCTATTTTGGAATAAGTCAAGACGATTCTCCATCAACTCTGGTATGAAAACCTGCAATGTCTGCCCTAATTGACTTGGTCTCTTCAGCCAAAGATGTTATGGTGGCATCCATACCTTCCAATCGACGACTGACCCCAGAAATGTCATGTAGTATGTGTTCCATGGTCTCCGCTGGTACGTGTTCAGTAGTAGGAGGTGAGACCTGAGGCGAGCAAGTTACAGAGGAAGTACCTCCTTTCACTGGCATGGTATTGGATTGTTTGAGAACTTCTGTGAAGAGAAGTTGTTTAGGGGGCTTATTTCCGTGTTTATTAGTAGACATTCGACTGTTGCACTTGATCAGTACTCTGAGGTAATGCAAAGGTGACGTTTCATGGTGTAAGGCGGTTATAGACAGTCAGTTTTATGCCCCCGAAGTAGATTTAGTAGATTTGATGTTAACGTTGTTTTAATAAAATAAATGCACAGAGCAAGAGGTGACTTAATTGTAGAGAGTTGCTATTGGTTTTCTAACTGAATTAATGAAATTGGTATTTCTTTCGTTTTATATTTGTAAAAGGCTGATACAAATCACTGTAGAGATTGTTGCTAGCAGGCAAATGTAAAGAAGATTAGGAAGACTTATTTATAAAAGATAGCTGAGCAGGTGAAGAAGGCTTTGGTAATGATAGTACAGCAAGTATCTACATAACCATTGTATGCAGGGATTAGTAGTATGCCACTATCATTGATAGCCTGGTCTCAATTCATTCTGATAGTCAGGTGCATTAATCGAAGAAAAGATTTCGTGAGGGAGACCATCAGGCTTTTTAAAAAAAAAAAAATTACCTCAGAAATAAGTGATGGCAGAAGAATTGCATATATGCTGAGGAATGAATGAAGAAGTGAGTAAGTAAAACGTTGCTTACCTCTTCCTAAAGTCCCAGGCGCTGCATTAAATCATGAGTACCAATTAAATAAATAAAAGCGCAGGACTTTCAAAGGTGAGGGAGGTAAGTTCAAAGTCAGGAAGCTGAACGGGAGGTCAAGGATATTCCTGTCAGGTACTCATATATGACAAAGTCATCGCCGCTGGGAGAGCGCTGGGAAAATGTGGCAGGACAAAGCTTCAATTCCCAGAGGGAGTGTGAGAGTAGAAAAGAAAATTATTAAGTACTTACATCGTTGCTTGCCTCCTCCTGTGGTCCCAAAAGTTATATTACATCATGTGCATTGTATGAAGAAAAGTGTGAGACTTCCAAAAGGAGGGAGGCAAATTCAAAGCTGACATATGCTTAAAAAACCCGCTTTCCAAATAATGCTGAAGAGAAAGCGATAGCCTGAGACTCGCACTTCAGGCGTCCATCTTCCTGCGTGGCCAGACCACGCCCCCCATTGCCATTTAATTTTAAGTTTTTTCCACTTTCACTTTCATCACTGCCTTCATCAGCTGTATGGATTACTCAGTGAGTCCGGAGACTGCCTGTCCTGGCATTGAATAGCACTTGAAAGAGTAAAAATCCCTGCGGAAATCCAAAAAGACAGTTGTACTCTTAGATGTATCCTGTCTGAGCTTTACTGATTTTGTATGCCCAGCGGAAAATTACCAAAAGCCATTGAAGGAGACTGCCTCCTATGCCAGCTTCCATCAGACATTGTTTAAGGATCAGATGGTACACAGTATAAGAAGCAACAGTGAGATCTAAAAAGATCACACTTGCCATGTCATCCTCATCCACAATGGCATCAGTTTTTCTGTAGCTAAAGGCCATTACAATTTCTGAAATATTTTCTGTGGCAGAACCCCAACTATCAAGAGCACAAGATAGCTAGCTTTTCCAAGAAACGTGGACATTTTGTGCCCAGCAGGTCACCATCCCTGGGAGGGCCAGCCATTCCCAATGGGGTTGCAAATTGCGAGTGCCTCATGAATATTGATGAGACATGCAATTTGCGACCCCATTGGGAATCGTAAACAGTGTCTCAGACACTGTTGTACATGGCATTTTGCGACTCGCAAATTGCGACCCGCAATAGAGCGCAATTTGCGAGTCGCAAATTGTCATGGTCGTACATCTGGCCCTTAGTACTTATGGTGTGCACCCTGAATATCGACCTCAAAATATTAATGGGATACAATATCGAGGATAAAGAAATATAAAAAATATCAACAGGTACGTCACTCTGAATTACCTCGCCTAACTCCACACAGAGGTATTTATGAGATTCATCTATGTACGTAGATGTGGATTTAAGAATAGTAAATCTATACTTCCCTACTTACTTATGGATATTTTGGCACCCAATATTCTGTCCCCAATATTTTTCTATCATGATATTCTGGGGTTTGATATTCAGTAGTCCAATCAGTACTTATTTCATGTTTTCAGACTCATCCACCATTTTACGAATTTAGCTTTTTGTAGGATTACTTTCTTGAGCAATGGAAGCTGTTCATGGACATGCTTGATAATTATTTTTTGACAGTTCTGTAACGTGTTTCAAATTTTTTTTATCTGTATTGAAGAGTCAACTAAAGAGGCAAAATTCTGAAATTCTTTGCATATGATTATATTTGAAAAGTTTTAGAATTATTTCTACTCAATGTAATGAGATATCAGAGGTTTGCATAATAGGAGAAGCTGTGTGTTTAATAAAATCCTGATTTCTCTTACTTCACAAATCTCTATCCCATTCTCCAAGGCAATGAAAACCTACACTGCTTTTTTTTTTCTTTCTTTTTTTAAACAAATGTACTCATTTTCTCCAGTTACAGTGCATGAAAACAGAAAATTCAAGTAATCATTATCTACATAGCAGGATCTCACATATATACATGGCGGTGAAATAAATCGCATATTGGTACTACACATTTTAACCTTGTGTCACCTTTATAATCCCGTCTCGAGTGGGATCGGCTGAATTGCTTACGTCCTAATATGGCATCTCTTCCTACCCTGCTATTACAATAGCAGTACTATTTTCCTGGATCAAGGTATAGCAAGTAATACACATTTTTGCAAACTCCACACCCCCCCTCCCCTGTTGACCGGCCGCCCCGGAATTTTAGAAACCTAAATCCATAAGGTTGTGACTAAAACCTAGCTTGTAAAAGGCTGAAAGTGGGATGTCCGTCCAAGTGGGGGGTAATACTTAAAATGAGGGTAAATGGGGATCAGGCTAAGTCCTGACAATGGGGGTCCCCTTGTCTCGACTGTGAGAGTGGGGGCTCCTATCTGGGCAAGGGATTAGTAGTGGAGTGGGAGGACCTTTACAGGGCCTCATGGAGTGAGGGTGCCGGCTGCTTTTTAAGCCTCCAGCAAGAGGTCCCAACTCATAGCGATCGGTTCCTTTCGTAGGCCTCTTTTTTCCTCTCACCGTATAGCTATGCTTTCAGCCAGTCCCCACTTCTCCACCTCTTCCTTCCAACTGAGCAGTGTTGGGGCCATGGGGGATTTCCACTTCCTAGTAATACCTCGCTTAGCAACGAGCAAAGCCAGATCCGCGAATTTGGCTCGTACTTTTTGCTCTTTTCGCCGTCTATAGAGCCTTAGTATATTTCTCTCCACTGTGTGCCATCCCAAGACTCCCACGACTTCCTTTAAGGTCGCGGTTATTCCACCCCAGCATCCCCCTAGGCTAGGGCAAGACCAAAGCATGTGTAATAGATCTGCATCCTGTTCAGGACATCTAGGGCAGGATGGCAGGATGGTAGGAAAGATGGCATGTATTCTATGCGGAGTCAGGGATGCTCTCTGCGTTGCCATATACTGGATGAATTTAAAACGGGTGTTGTGGGATACTCGTTTTGGGTATTCTAAGATCGTTGCCCATTCTTTGTCTGATAGTGGTCTGCCAATGTCCTGTTCCTATTTAATGCGTGTTGCAGTCAGTGGAGACGGACGGTGCATGTGTGTGCCCCGGTAGAGCCAGCGGGTAAGGTGGCTACCCGTCCCCATGAGGTAGATAAGGTGGACCAACTCGTGTGTATTTGGTTCTGTCCCATCATGTGCCCAGTGTCTTTTAACGTAACGCGTCAAACTCGCATGAGTCAAGAACAGTGTCTCCGTGACCCCCCGCTCGCTTGTGAAATCTGTGTGCGTGAGTAACATTTTTTCCGCAAATAATTCCCCGACTGTTGCCACTCCGGCCTGCAACCAGGGATCTAATTTGCGGGTGGTAAGTGTTCCTAGATTAGTAGGAATGTCCAGTAGCGGTATATTGGTAGCATATGCGGGAAGACTATTAGTGTAGTTTAATGCCTGCTTCCAGTATGTGAGTGCAGTTCTAAGAAGCATTCCTGCAGTGTGCGGTATTGCACTACCCGGGGAGAGCAGTCTATGTAGCGTGCCCTGAGCTAGCATGTGCTCCGAGTAAGCTATTTCCTGCAAATTACAGCCTGCTAACCAAAACGAGAGCCACTGCAATTGTGATGCTAAGCAGTAGGCATAAAAGTCCGGGGCCCCCATCCACCCGGCATCAGATGGTAGTTGTAACTTTGCTAAGCTCAGGCGTCTGCGGCACCTGCCCCATATTAAGCTGGTTAGAAGTGTATTCAGTGTTGCAAACACTACTCTTGGGACTACCACTCGAAGGTTAGTAAAAAAGTAAAGTAAGTGCGGGAGCATAACCATTTTAATTGCTAATCTCCCTGAGACAGAGAGGGGGAGTGATGTCCAAAACATGACTTGAGCCCTCAGGGAGCCGGTCGCCCTATGTAAATTACCTTCTATAAGATCTGTTTTGGTTCTATAAATTTGAATCCCCAAGTATTTAAAAGTATTGTGCGCAATTGTTATATCCCGGTTACCAAATGGTATAGTCAGCTCTTCCGTATTAGCACCAAAGGGGAAGGCATAGGATTTGTCATCATTTATTGCCAACCCTGCTATGTGTTCAAATTGTGTGAAGAGCTGTGCTGCGGAGTCCAAGTTATTTCATAGTATCCTCGAGTATAGGATGATGTCATCTGCGTAGAGTGAGATAGCATGGTGGGCGCCATTTATATTTATACCCCATCCTGCCGAGGACGCCCGAAGTTTATGGGCCAATGGTTCAAGGGCAAGAGCAAACAATATGGGTGATTGGGGGCATCCCTGTCGTATGCCCCGTTATATGTGATATGGTTCTGATATATGCGACCCTGTGCACACCCTAGCTGTGGGAAGGTGATACAATAATTGGATCCAACGAGTGTAAGCATGTGGAATCCCAAATTTCGGTAGCGCGGCCAGCATGTAGTCCCAGCCCAAAGTGTTGAATGCCTGTGTGATATCTAATGTGATACATCCTGCCTCTGGGTCCTCCGTGGTACAAGCGAACATAACATTACACAGCCGGCGTATATTCATAGACGTACTACGCCCAGGGACAAAGCCACATTGATCTATATGCACCAATTTCGGTACCAGGGGCTGCAAGCGATTGACTAGTATTTTACTTAAAATCTTATACTCAGTATTTAACAAGGAGAGCGGACCGTATGCGGATAACTGAGTGTGGTCCCTCCCGGGTTTAGGAAGGGAGGTTATTAGTGCTTGTGATGTAGTGAGGGGCAAGGTGCCTGTCTCGTAGGCCTCCTTATACAATTTCTTCAGCTGTGGAGCAAGTTGTTGCATGTAAGTGGCGTAAAACTCCGCAGGTAGGCCATCTAGTCCTGGGGTTTTGTTATTGGGGAGGCCCTTGATCGCAGCTTTTATTTCCGCCAACGTTATAGGTTCAGCTAGCATTGTTTTATTCTCATCTGAAACCTGCAGGCGTTCTACTGTTTCTAGAAAGGCGTTAATCTCTAGGTGGTCAATCAGTGGTGGGGCCGTATGAAGCGCCCTGTAATGGCCATAGAAGGCTTTATTAATGGCTGTTAGTGTTAGTGCCTTAGTATGCTGAGGTGACCAAATTTCCATTATAGGCGTAGGGGGAGGGGCATTTCTGAGGATCCGTGCCAATATGGAGCCTGGTCTGTCTGATTCTGTGTGCGTTTTGTGCAAGTAAGTGCGGTGGTCTATTACACGCAGTTGATCCAGTAGTTCCGCGTATTTAATGCGGGCCTCCTGGAGGTCCGGTTTTGCCGTGGGGTCTCGGGCCGCCTTAGTTTCGAGTATGTGCAGTTTGTCTTCAATATCCTGGAAATCTCGGTGGACCTGTTGTTGGGCTCCAGAGGAGGTGCTAATAGCTGTGCCCCTGAGTACTACCTTGAATGCCTCCCATTCCAGCCGTGCCCCCATTTTCAGTGAAGGAGTGTGTTATGGTAGCCGCTAGTGCCTCCTGATATACCCCATCTTCTAATTGGCGGGGATCTAGACGCCATGTAGGTACCGGGGCTGGAACATGCCCCATGTAAATGTGATCTCCAATGCACTGTGATCTGAAATTGTTTTGCTCACATAGGTTGCTCGAGTGGTTTGTGTAAGAAATGACGAACAGCAAAACATATGATCAGTTCGTGTGTGAAGATCATGTGTGGCAGAGTAAAATGAATATTCTCTCATTCCCTTAGTGTGATTATGCCATATGTCCATCAGAGTCCATCCTCGTGCCCAGTTCTGCAACGTTTTGGAGTGACGTATTGATTGGGCCCCGATCGGGGGGGGGTCTGTCTAAAACAGTGTTGGTAACCGCATTAAGGTCGCCACCAAGTCCCCAGCTAACGTCCGTCCAATCCGTCAGTGCTGTACTAACTCGGGCAATAAAAATGGTTCCTGTTCTGAATTGGGGGCATATAAATTTCCTAGCACTATGGGATTACCATCTAGTGTACCCCGGATCAAGACGTATCTGCCCTCCTTATCTATTCGTTTCTCTTGTATTGCGATTGGGACCCCAGACCATAACCAAATGGCCGCTCCCTGGGCAAAAGCAGAGTAGGTCGTATGATACAATTGCCCGCTCCATTTATTTTGTAGTTTGGTGGCCTCCAGCGCGGTTAGGTGTGTCTCTTGCAAGAACACTATTTGTGCTTTTCGCCGAATCAATTGAGCATGTACTCTGTGTCGTTTGTGTAGTGACCCCATTCCCCTAATGTTCCATGTAATGCAATTGTAATGTTGTATCGTACCCGATCTAGCCATTAAAGTGAAGGAAGCTAAACTAGTTGATATGGCGTTTCTGTGAGTTACGGCACGTCAGCATCCCTGTTAAACACCCCAATACACGGTCCAAATGTGGAACTTGGTTCGACCAAACTATAGAAGCCATACTTGTTAACACAACAGATTTAAAATTTGCTACTGCATTGTGGGCCATGGCTAAATGTATCTCTGGGGAGCTTTCAATAATCCACAAAATCACCTCCCACAGTCCAAAAGGGGTGGTGCCAGCTCCCGCCCCCAGGGTCCCCCCGCCCACGCCCTGAGTCAGTGTTCAATTCTCTGGGGGGATAAGAGAAGCGGACATCCGCCCCCAGCTATGGCACCAACACAGTTCCTCTGTCGTGGATACTATACCCAAGCTGTGTTCAAGATAGTCTTACCTCTTCCAGCGGGGAAACCAGGAAACGTCTCCCCCATCAGTAGGGGCATTACTTACGAACCGCACCACAGGAAGCCCGCTTATCTCTTCCGGCGGGGAAACCAGGAAACGTCTCCCCTATCAGTAGGGGCATTACTTACGAACCGCACCACAGGCAGCCCCCTGTAGCAGAACAGACTTATCGATGAGGATTGACCCTGCTCAGGCCTACTAGTTGAGGAGTTCGTTCACCGTGTGTGAGGACAGTGAGGAAAACAGCGGTGGGCTATGGTCCAGCTCCGATTGAGCTGCGTCTCTTGTAGATGACTCATCGTCCGTGACTACTCTCGTGTCTCTGAAGGTGGCAGCAGAAATGATGGCCTTCGTCTGTTCCTCCAGCACTTGCGCGGGTGTTGGGGTTGCATCCTCATCATATCGCTTGGGTTTAGAGCGCTGTCGTTGTGATTGTTGCCGCCTAGGTTTTGACTCCTCTGTTTGCCGATGGGCCGAATTGATAGGTAGGTCGGGGAAGGTGTGCTCAATTTATTCCCACACTTCTGCTGGGGTATCAAAGAAGTGACTTTTTTGTTCATGCATGATTTTTAGTTTCGCCGGATATAAGAGCGCTAATTTCAAATTTATGGCTTGCAGATGTTGCTTGACTCCATGATATTGCGCCCTTTGCTTCTGCACTTGGAGTGTATAATCAGGGAAAAAGGAAATGCGTGCATTATCTTTCATGATTGGTGCTTTTTTCCTTGCCATTTGCAATATCTGGTCACGGTCTCTGTAATTGAGCACTCTGGCCACGACAGGGCGAGGTGGCATGCCCGGTACTCTTCTCCCTGTGGGGACTCTGTGGGCTCTTTCAATTCAGAAGGTGTCGGTCAGACGCCCTGGTGGCAGAGTCACACTCTGGGAGGCCTCCCAGACCCCAGAGCCGCGTAGTGGCAGGCGCCTGCGACGTCCTCAGAGCACAGGCGTCGCCAATCTCCACACGCCCCAGCTCACCTCGTTCCTCATCGGGCGCTCAGCAGGGCAGCAGACATCTCCCGCCATTGGGACAGCCAGGGGGGGGACAAAGGAGCGCTCGGTCCCTCCTGCAGCAGAGAATGGTGTATCCTCCTCCAACAGGAGAAGTCGTGGGCTGCCATTTTGCACAGGGATGAGCCGTTGCGCACCTCCTCCGCAATGGAGTAAAACACCGGAGTGGTGCCACTCCGTGGTACGATTTGGATTCGCTGGATCTCCGCCGCCTGTCCGAGTATTTTTGGGGCACGGATGTTGCCCTTGAGTAGATGATTAGGTGCAGACGGAGGATCCTGGGCCAGGAGCTCCGCGACTACGCGACTGCCATGTTCGGCGGTTGGCCACGCCCCTCTGAAAACCTACACTACTTACATAAGTTATATACCTTATTAAATGTTGGTCCATCCCCTTTCTTGGTTTAGCTACTTTAAGCATCTAGAAGCAAATCTTGTTACAATTATCACTGCTGTAATTCTATCAAAACGTCAGGAGTGCCCTGATATATCATCTAATAACATCAAAATGAGCTCCCAAACGATGTCCAATTTTAATAAGAATCATCTATAATTCGTTTTCTGCGGATGCTAATAGTTTTCAGCTAAGCGTTAGGATTCTTTATGAATGTATTGATTATATTGGAAGAAATAAAATGAGAATAGAGAAGGGTACAAATGGTGTAAACTAGGAGGAGGAAGAACGCTAGGCAATAATACATAAATTAAAAGAAAATTACTAGGGAAAGAATGAATGAGAGCTACCTTATAACATCACATCATGATACATATGTTTGTCAACCATGTTAATGTTTATAATAATTTCTATAAAAAAGCACTAAAAAGAATGATTTAGTATGCTAAGGGAAAACTACTTCCTTATAGAAATGCATTTCAGAGACAAACACATCAATAAATTATGAAAACAATTAGTTCGAGTTGAAGCATAGAGCAATAAATGCCATTTAAATAAAATATACAGTCAGCAGAGGAGTCCATTAATAAGAAAAATTCTAGTTAAGAATGAAGCCTTTACCTAAAAGATAAACATTATGCTGGGGAAAGCTTTTATCTTGCATTCCTGTACCAGCTTCCACCCCCTCAATGCTTTATTCTTAGATTTCGTGCATGGGTTCTGAGCAATAAAAACTTTAATTGAAGAGCCTCTGGACTTGTCCTACCTTGTGCTGCAGTGCATACTCAATATAAACAAGCGAACGGGTAAACAACATAAATCTGCTGAGCTTAGCATTTTGCACTGCAACACATGCACTACTCCATTTGCAGTCAAGAGTTGTGTTTGAAGAGGATTCCCAGCAACCTGCTCAATTAATATTAATGAGGAATGATTCTGTGTGTGAATACCACTGAATGGGCTGCAAATGCAGGGATGGAAAGCAGACCTCCACCTCCGAATGTGCATTCACAGAATGCCTCCTTTTTAGGTCTCAGCTTTAGTTGTCTACATGGCCTGACATATAGTTTCCAATATACATATAGCGGTTTTTGAGTCGGCCCCTTGCTCATGATTGGATGGTGTTGTTGCCTATCTCACTTCCCTGTTCCTGAGTTGATGGCTTTTGTTCACATTCAAGAGTATTTTGGTGTCAGAATGTCCTGCTTGGTTACTTTGTATCCTTCCACCACTGTCCTTGCTTACATTTATGGAACTATTTTTTCTTTCTTTTACTGTATGCACTACATGGGAGTACATTTGTTTTCTTACTCTCTCCCGTGCGCTGCTTTCTTCTTCACTTTCCTCCTTATTCTCTGTATTCTTCCCCACCCCTTGCCTCCCCTACCCTCCAACTCCATTTGTTTTTATTAATATTCCCTTCCCACTCCTCTGTTGCTCTCCCTCCCTTGCCGCTTGGGGCCCTCTTCCCTGTATATTTAGTTATTTAAAACTATTGGGTGCCCTCTACGCTATTTGGAGGAAACCATCCTAAAATCCATTTTAAGATGGCCACCCATCAGTATACATGGACATGTTCACACAGCGAGCAGACCTGTGAATGTGTTTATGTTATTTTAACAAACCCATTAAAAGATGGCTGCTGCAGATGTCCCTGCATCCACAGTGGCCATCTTTGAATGGGATTTGTTCAAATAATACAGATGTATTCAACGGTGGCACCTGTCAGCATTCATACCACAGTTTTGTATTCTGTGAGCACAACCCTGATTGATACCAGACCACCAGCAGGAGCAATGAATGCTCTTCTTTACCCTTTCAGCCCATGCACCAATGTTGATGCATGTTCATCAATGGTGACCATCTCTGAATGGCATTGTTATTGTTTTAACAAACCAGTTCTGAGATTGACATTGCATATGTGTGTATGTTCACAGCGGCCACAGTAGAAATTTGTTTATAGACACATTTTCTTATATGATAAAGTCACAAACCCCTGTTAAAAGAAATATAAGAAAACAATATATGCAGAAAATGTAGACATATATGAATACAGGATACAGCTTTGTGTACTCTTTCACGTGGCTGAAGTTGAGCTTATAACTTAGATATTCACCCAATGAGGAAACCCTTACTAATCATGCAATGGAAAGAACTCTCGTTGTGCGGACATTTGATGAAAAATTGTGGGAGGTTCTTGGTGAAATATATCTATAGGTTTCTATTTTGCTAAAGATCATCAATTAACAAAAATGTAACTTTATTCAAAAGTACTTACAAATATAACATAGCAGCAACCTCAGTTGAAGATGCACTCGAACCAAGCTAAACCTGGCTGATAAGCCCTAACTAGGGCAAAATCGGTCTTAGGCTGCTAGCATTTCGGTTCAGGGAGGACCTGGCAGTTCGGGATGGACTGCTCCCATTGGAGCAGGGTCAAGGTTGGTTTGCATATGGCTGGATCTAAACTGAGGTGGCGTGGTGTGCAAAATAACTGTGGACTGGAATGCGGCCCAAGTAAATATCAGTGGCTGATATTAATTGCAGTACTCCATCCATCACTTTTTTGTATATTTAGTGTATTGCCCTAAGTGGAATGGGTATGCCCAGATGTGTGTCCTGTGCACACTGTG
Source organism: Calotriton arnoldi (assembly GCA_963921515.1). Classification (NCBI taxonomy): domain Eukaryota; kingdom Metazoa; phylum Chordata; class Amphibia; order Caudata; family Salamandridae; genus Calotriton; species Calotriton arnoldi. The sequence continues at coordinate 124,506 of CAWUFW010020729.1, read as the reverse complement.
TCATTGCAACCAAGTTATACCTGGCTGATGAGCCCTAACTAGGGTGAAAGCAGTCTTAGGTTGCTTGCATTCCGGTTCAGGGAGGACCTGGCTCTGCAGTTCGGATTGGACTGTTCCCTTTGGAGCAGGATCAAGACTGCTTTCCATATGGCTGAGTCCAGACTGAGGTGTCATGGTTTGCAAAATAACGATAGACTGGGATGCAGCCCAAGTAAATATCAGTGGCTGATATTAATTCAAGCATTCAATCCATCACTTTTTTGTGCTCCCCTTCTGGAGCTGGCATCCATTCAATGGCTTGCATTTGCAATTGCGATCATAAACTATAGTTTCACACAACTGATGCACTGCATTGGGATTCACAAGGGGTTGGAGAACACCCGTTTCAGCATCTTCCAAATCGCAATGAGCTATTTCCAACTCACAATGTACATTTAGTACTTTGCAGCCTGCGTTTTTGCAATTGCTAAATCTGTGAATTTCAGAAGCACTGGCTTTGCAACTACAAAAACACTTCAGATTAGGCCGTTTTAATGAACATAGGGGCATATCTACAAGGGCTTTATCTCCGTTTTTCTGGCTTTAAAAGCCAGAAAAACGGAGATAAAACTATCGCCCTATCAACAGAGGGTGCTAACATGCATAATCGCATGTTAGCACCCTTTCCAACGCCCCCTTTGCATCTCTAATGAGATGCAAAGTGGGCGTCACTGAGCGTACCCGGATGGACTGCCTTGAAAATATCGCTGATGTTCACATCGCGATATTAACAAGGCAGCCCATAAGATTTTAGCAGACGTTAGATTTTGGCGAAAACGGCCGTTTTCGCCAAAATCTAACGTCTGCTAAAATCCTGACTTACCTATGTTAGACATAGGGGATGGATTCTGCTGATACGACCACAGGGTCGTATCAGCAAGGTTATCACCGTTTTGCAGGGAACATCGCTGGAAAACCAGCGATGTTCCCTGCAAAACGGCGATAACCTCGCTATCTCTGGAATTCTTATCGCCCTGGGGAAACGCGTTGTTAATAACGCGCTACCAGGGCGATAAATACCAGAGATAGCCTGCGTTAGGGAATTCGGCGCTCAGCACGGCCAGCGATAATTATCGCTGGCCGTTGATAATATGCCCCAATGTTCTGTCTGCTAACTCATACGTTCGTTTTTTTAGTTGGAAGAGTAAACAAATCAATAGATGTATTTGAAAAACTGACATGGCGGTGCAACTCGATCTATTGTTTCGTGCTCTGGAGCAGCCCCATAGAGGCATGTGGCATCCTATAAAGCCATAAAATAATAATTAATTAAAACTTGATTGAAAGACTTCTTTTGTCTGGCATTTTAACTGCTAACATACACTACATGTTTGCCGACTTCATTCTAGAACACAATGAGTGTGCTCTACAGTCCCCAACAATGATAACAATTATAATTTTATAATTAATGCTAACATCTGACTGCTGCTAATATTAATGATACTATCACTACCAAAGATGTCACTACCAATAAAAGGAACCAAAATAACAATAATTAAAAGTACTGCTCACAGCTGCAAGCAACATCAGGTTTGCGTTACATCATACGCTAGAAAAATATGATATTTGACACCCATCCATACACCCTCTAGAACAAGGTTCTGCTAAGTGATAAAAACCATGGACAGTTCGCATCTTTGCAAAGATCTAACCCTTCTTCCTCTGCACTATGGATCAGCCTTCTGGACTGCCATAATCACTCAAAAACACTCCCTGTCAACAGACTCACAGACACAGTACTCCTGGCTGCTCCTCTGTTGCTGTCAGGGAGCTTGTAATGCAAAGCAAAATGAATGCTCCATTAATCTAAAACTAAATAAATAAAGAGGAAGAGAAGTGGGCCAGCACACTGCAATGGGGATAATGAAATGCCATGATTCTCTGGCAGATGATTCAGAAAGCCAAAGAGTGCTTAGTAAGCAGGAAAATAATGGTGGTAGTTAGCCACAAATGAAACAATATGATGGTCCCATTGCAGACAGAGTGCTGATAAATATATAAATGTTTGCATTCATCCAGTTCGCCACAGGATCTTTATTCCAGCCGTATGCCAATATTGCGAAACATTTCTCCAGAATAATACATTTTTCATGATCCCAGGTACGATCCCTCTATCTCTTAGAGCAGTCTCGGTAAACCTCTTTCAGAAGATGAAGAAGGCTACCCTGGATCTGACAACTACAGAAAAATGCCATACATAGCCAAATTGTTTAATAAGCAGTATGTTCTTACTTACAGAGTTCCAGTGAAACCAATAACTGCCCACATAGCCTCCATAGACAAATAGAGGTACCACACAGATGGTGGCACACAGGTGATGGCAGTGTTGCCCACTAATACTCTATATCTTAACTGTTGCATACATCTGTCGACCACCAGATTCTTGTGCAACACCTACATCAAGACAGCCCTAGGTTGACCTACTGATTTTTCACAGATCATCCTCACAGATCATTCTCAGCAAATTGTAAAGTCCCCCTGTCCTTCTTTTACCTGACTGAAGACCTTTGTAGCTACTTAAGGACCAATGCTTTCAACTCTTCTTTGTAAACTGTAGGTTAGTCCTTTTATCCTGTTCTCTTCCTCGTTGATTTCATTAGGGGTCTGTAGAAGTTTTGAAGACTTTAATGATAAAAGTTATCTTTACCTCCCCAAGTCAATGAGCTAAATGAGATGTTTATTGTCAGCTTATTTTCAGGTAATTTTTCTCACATAGAGGAACCGTGATTAATGCTTTTAATTTGTCACATCTTGAATACTGCAAATCAATCTAATTGGATTAACCCACGAGACCACAATACAAGGTGCAAATATTCTATTGGATCACACTTAAATTAAAGAGTTGGGACCGTGTCACTCCAGCCCTAGCCTCACTTCTCTAGCTTCTCATTCATGATTGCATCAAGCATAAATCTCTGTGTCTGTCCATAATACCGACTATGGAGGCAGACCTTCATGCTTGGTGATCTGCTTCAGACTCTTTCAGCCAACCAATATTCTGAGGTCAGTCACTCCTACCTAACATAAAGAAATGTTCCATGGACCACATAGTCTTTTCTTTTAAAACTGCAAGGTTTTGGAATTCTTGACTATTCGATATTCACCAGACATTCATAAATAACAGGACATATTAGAATTGTGGAAATCTGAGAATAGGAACTCTGTGTAGCTATTGCTCTACTTTCAATACATTTCAAACATTTTCTGGTTCTGCGAACTGGTTAATTCTCTAATATAATGATGGCCTCTGGCGTTAATTTGTGGTTTAAAGAAAAAAATACTAATTCAAATGCATATATTTGTCTTGCTTGAATAGGAATAGCTGTACAGAGCCTGATGATCAAACTGTTTGATCAAACGTTTGGATCTGGAACAACTGCTATGGAAAAACTGATATGGGATATTTAAAAGTCCACAGATATTATCTGATGGGGGGTGCTTTTCTGTCATGAAATAGTAGGCTCTCCACCTGACGTTTAAACCTTCATAAGAAGCTGTTTGGCCAGGCAAATAATGAGACAAGTGCCAAAAGTAGTGGCTGTTTTATATATTTTGTTATTCAGTGAATCAGTCATTCAATTCACCTGCTGCTAAAGCCCTTTGAGTATACTGCGCAGATTATCATTTGAGTCCAAATGAAATATTGCACCTTGTTGCTTTGCAGCCAACTATTTTTCCATATGACGGCATAAACCTTACCTATGCAATGTGTCCAAGTATAATATGCACAGACTCCTGGTGGTTGCACATTATTTTGTATATCCTAATACACGTGTGGTCTTTACAAACATCTCTCATGGTCATGTCTTTCAATTATACCACTGGTACCCTCACGCTTGCAGTTTCCAGTGCACGCATCCCTACACCTGTGTCCAAGTGCCTTGTTTTTATTTAAGGGATTTGTAGAGCGCATAGCTGCCCGCTAAAGGAGAATTCTACCAGTGAAATGCTGAGCCACCGCATAATTAGCGGGGAAATAGCCAGGTTTTCAGCTTTTTTCTGAAAGAGGTTTCGTTAGATGCAGCTCGGATTTCAAGTGGGAGAGCATTCCACAACTTGGGTACCAGATGGGCGAAAGATCTGCCGCCCCATCTAACCCTTTTACTTCTGGTTGTCTTAAGGAGCAGTTATTGGGAGGATCAGAGGTGTCTAGTCGGGGCGTACCTAGATATCAGATTCCTCAGCTTTTCAGGCCCAGTATTATTAATGGCTCTCTGCGAGCTATGCAGAGGGTTTTAAACTTAACTCTGGCTTCGATAGGCAACCAGTGCAGCTGTTTGAGTGGTTCCTTTGCAGATACGCGGTTGGGGATTTTTAACAGGAGTCTAGCTGCCGCGTTCTGTACCACTTGGAGTCTCTTTATAACATACTTTGGTGAACCCAGATACAGGGAGTTGCCATAGTACAGTCGTGAGATAAGGAGGGATTGAATCACAGTTTTCTTCAGGTGCTCAGGAACCACATCAATGATTTTCCTTAGCATTTTAAGAAGGGCAAAACATGTCCCTGAAAGCTTCTTGGATTGGCAATCCAGTGTGAGGGTATCCTCCAGCCAAATTCCCAGGTTTTTTATGGCTGGTTTGGGGATAGGTGGATCTCCCATACATTTGGGCCAGTGTGTCAGGGGTAAGTGGATGTCCAGGTTTCCCAGCAGCATGAGTTGTGTTTTTCCACCATTCAGCTTCAGACAGCTGTTGGACATCCAGTTGACCACTTTCTCCAGACAAGCGGGCAGCTGATAATTGCTAGGGTTGGAGCCGTTGGTAAAAGACACAACTACCTGGGTGTCGTCAGCATAAGACACCACTGATATTCCAAATTCCTGCACCACCTCGGCCAGCTGTCGTACATAGATATTAAATAAGGTCGGGCTAAGGGATGAACCCTGAGGGACGCCACATGTGATAGGGAGGTGTTCTGAGACACAGTCCCCTTCCATCACCTGGAAAGTTCTGTTCTCCAGGAAGGAGGCAAGCCAATCCAAGGCTTTTCCCTGAATGCCAACTTCGCCTAATCTCCATTTTAGAATGGTATGATCTACGGTGTCGAAGGCGGCGCTGAGGTCCAGCAGGAGGATGGCGGCTGACCCACCCTCATCGAGTATCGACTTTAGCTCCTCAGTGACCGTCAGTAGTGCTGACTCAGTGCTGTGTGTGGCTCGAAAGCCCATCTGGGTGGGATGGAGGATGCCATTAGTCTCCAAGAAATTGGTCAGAGAATGATTATCATCATGCTTCTCCAAAAGTTTACCCAGGTACGGTAAGAGGGAGATGGGGCGGAGGTTATTATAAATGGTAGGGTCGAGATTGGATTTCTTTTGTAGAGGCTTAATGATTGCGTGCTTCCATGATTTGGGGACTAGGGCCGAATCTAGGGAGAGATTGAGTAGTTCAGTCACCAATGACTGTACGATGCAAAAGGTAAACACTGTTAGGATATATAATCCTTTTATACAATTTTGTAAAATGTTTTTTTGTTAAGTTGCACACATGCACTCACGACAAGTAGGTGCTCTAAAACCACCACAATTATGCTGGTCTATATTTGACCACTCACCAGACACTTGATCTGGGTATACAATTATGTCTCACCCTTGAGATTTCTGCATGCATACCTGTACTTCCATGCTCTAATAATAAACTTCTGCTATGTAAGCAGTATTGACATGCTATTGTCAAGCCAAATTTACCTCTAAATATTCTTGGGGTGCAATATCTAGATTGCCTTGAATTCTTCAATATTTACCACCTCTTATTCTTCCTTCACATATACTGCATATGGCATTTAGTCACTATGTCCAACATAATATGTGATAGAGAACGTAATAGTGAAAACATAGAACAGTGGAGTACATTATGATATATCAAGTGTAGAATTGTTGTGCACCAGGAAAGCAGGAAAATGTGATATGGAAACTGTAATGTTCATAAGACTCTCATAAAAGTATCGATGGGCCGCCAAATAAGTCAGTCATCAAATACTTTATTTCGGCATACATGCCATAAAAGTTTCCACATCTCAGCTCACATACAGAACCCTAGTTTATAATACATTTGCTCGATTGAATACTAAAATGTCACAATTTTGACTTAAAAAAATAATAATAATTATTAAAAACAGGTCGTCTGTGGGATTAAAGTGCATTACAAGATGAGTGGTGGATGTGTACAAGAATGGTCCATCATATTGCCAAGTTATTAAAATTAAAATCCCCCTTAAAATGTAATTTATATTCCAAGAACTGACCTCTCTGCTAAGTTAAAATACTCAGGTTAGAACAGTACTACCTAATGCTCGTTGAAGGGCTCTCAGTGATGACCAAGTTCTTTTACTTGTATTTGGTACAGGGTTGTAGCAGACGAGCAATAAAACGGGAAGGGTTGTATGTGCAGGAATCACCAGTCCCCCTTCTTAGGCCCTTTTCCTAATGCCCCACATACGGCTAAGAAACCTTGTGACTGCGCAAGCAAACAGTGGTCTTGTGTCTGATTTGAGAATTTGCATGGCCTCCCGGTAATTACATATACCTAATTGTTTGCAGGATGGTCTTAACCATTTTAATCTGGGACGTACGTAAACTGGACAGGCAAACACTGGCCTCGCGACTCGGGTCCGCATAGGCCGGCACATATCACCCCCTCTCCAGGTAACCCGTGGGACGCATCAGGGGTGCCCATTGTCCCCCCTATTATTCGCTCTTGCAATGGAGCCACTAGCAATCAGACTCAGGGAGGGAGGCGAACACTGGGTAATGCCAATGCAGGGCCGCATTCACAGTGTATCACTGTACGCAGACGACCTCCTAATCTATTTTAGGGACATTACAATGGACCTCTCTTTGCTCTGGGCCACGCTGGACGAGTTCGGGAGGGCAGCGGACTAAACGTGAATTGGGAAAAATCTACCATCTACCCCCTCCACCCGGACTGCTTCATCGGGAAATACGGGCGGGGGCAGTCAGGCTGGCGTGGAACGGGGACGACCTGAGATACCTGGGTATCAGGCTCTACCATACCCCGAGTGATCTCCTTGAGGGTAACCAATACAGAGCCCTAAGAGGCATTAAAGCCCAGATCGACTTCTGGCGCACACTGCCTCTGGCCCCCATAGGGAAGGTAGCCCTATCAAAAATGGTGGTGGTACCCCGCCTCCTCTATTACTTCGCAAACGTCCCAGTGATCCCCCCACAAGTTGAACTCCTCACTGGTATCACTGATTTGGGGGAGAGGACGCCGCAGGGTAGCCCTAGCGACATTGCAACTCCCACGGGACCAGGGCGGATTAGGCACCCCATCCTTTGAAGCTTACTTTCTCGCAGCACAGCTGCAATGGCTATCCCGATGGACAGCCGGGCGTCAAATAGAAGAGATGGATACACAATCAGGGCCCCTGACAATCCCTATGTGTTAGAAATGGGGGTCTCTAGTTGACAATGGCTGGCACCACTGTCCAAATAGGGACCCTTCTTCCTAAGTCAGGGTAAGTGGGCTACCCCCTTTGATAACCCCTGCTCAACCCTGTGGTAACGTAGCACGAGCAGTTAGGCCTATCTTAGAGGCAGTGTGTGAAGCATTTATGACCATGGACAATAAGGCAGTAACAACACCACAAAAGGACACAACTCAAATAGGTATAGAAAAAATAGTATCTTTATCTAAGGTTTAGTACGAGACTCTCAAAAGCGTTTTAACCAGTCACAATGCACGTAAATCAGTAGGGACTTAAAAAGGCAATACGTATTCACCAGAACGTGGCACGGACTGAGTTCAAGGCCTGGGTCTACGCGACCCGTTGCGCACCAGATACCTGCCATTGGACGGGGACACAGCACGTAGCTTCTCGAAGAAGCGGAGACGGTGACAGGCGGACTCCCAGCAACCACAGTTCTCGATGCCAGTGGTCCGCAAAGTGCACTCACAATGATTAGGGCACTCGGGGACAGGCGGGCTCCCAGCGGCAGCAGCACGCGGCTGCGGCGGCCCGGGCTGGTGGTGGCGATGACTCTCGTCGTGCAGCTCCGTGGTGGGCCCGCGGCGGCAGCAGCGCTCTCCTAGCTGCGGCGGCCCACGGGACGATTTGCGATGGTGCAAGGTTGACAAAAACGCGGGCACTCAGCGGCAGCAGCTCTCTCTTAGCTGCGGCGGCCCACAGGACAAATCCCAATGATGCAAAGTTAGCAAAGGTGCGAGCACTCCGCGGCAGCAGCTCTCTTAGCTGCAGCGGCTCACAGGACAAATCACGATGATGCAAAGTTAGCAAAGGTGCGAGCACTCAGCAGCGGCAGCCCTCTCTTGGCTGCGGCGGCTCACAGGACAAATCTCGGTGATGCAAAGTTAGCAAAGGTGCGAGCACTCCGCGGCAGCAGCTCTCTCTTAGCTGTGGCGGCTCACAGGACAAATCACGATGATGCAAAGTTAGCAAGGGTGCGAGCACTCAGCGGCGGCAGCTCTCTCTTAGCTGCAGCAGCTCACAGGACAAATCACGATGATGCAAAGTTAGCAAGGGTGCGAGCACTCAGCGGCGGCAGCTCTCTCTTAGCTGCGGCGGCTCACAAGACAAATCGCGATGATGCAAAGTTAGCAAGGGTGCGAGCACTCAGCGGCGGCAGCTCTCTCTTAGCTGCGGCGGCTCACAGGACAAATCACGATGATGCAAAGTTAGCAAGGGTGCGAGCACTCAGCGGCGGCAGCTCTCTTAGCTGCGGCGGCCCACAGGGTTTCAGCGAAGGTTCTGAGGATTCAAAATAAGGTGGGCACTCAGCGGCGGCGGCTCTCTCTTAGCTGCGGCGGCCCACACAGTTTCAGCGAAGGTTCTGAGGATTCAAATTAAGGCGGGCACTCAGCGGCGGCAGCTCTCTCTTAGCTGCGGCGGCCCACACAGTTTCAGCGACGGTTCTGAAGATTCAAATTAAGGCAGGCACTCAGCGGCAGCAGCTCTCTCTTAGCTGCGGCGGCCCACACAGTTTCAGCGAAGGTTCTGAAGATTCAAATTAAGGCGGGCACTCAGCGGCGGCAGCTCTCTCTTAGCTGCGGCGGCCCACACACAGAGTTCACAAGGGCTACCAGTCCGCGTTCCTCACAGTAGGACTAGAGGTTCCGGATTACTCGACGGAGGCCTCACCTGCAAGTAGAATTCCTAGCGAAGGAATTCGGGTGGCTGATGGGGTGAAGTCTAATGTCCCTGAGACTTCAGCAGGAGGCACTCTCAATTCAGGCCCTTGGGTAGTTTCTTCAGCAAGATTGGTGAAAGTTTCAAAGTCCTTTCCTCTGTCCGCTCGGACAGAGTTTCGTCTTGACATCCAGAAGGAACACCCTTGAAACAGGTTTCAGTGCAGCGTTTTATACCCAAAAAGTCTTTGTTCTCTGCAGTCACAAATCACTGCATCCAGCCAGAACCAGTTCGGTGGGGTCGGGGAGCACTTGGTTTACGAGGCGACATCCTGCCCTTTGAGAATCTTGCTATCAGACGCCCAGTGGGAGGTGGAGCCATCATTCACCTTGCCAGTCACTGCCCTGCTCAGATCAAAGAGTCACCCCTCTCCATACTCTAAATGCCGATCTCTCTCTCCCGCCAGGTCTGACCCAGCTGGCCCTGCTGCTCCAAAACCAGACGGCCAATACACACACTAGCAAAGCCTACAGGAAGCTGAGGCCAGAAAATACCTCGTTTCTAGCAGAGGTATTTTCGAACACGGGCTACGCAAATAATCCTTACTAAAAGATGTATCTCAAAGTCCTTAGCTTAAATATATCAAATTCGATGTTCCTATGAGGTTCCTGGGGTCAGGTAGGATTAGGGCAGGTAATACTCAGCCTGCCCATTCTGGCCTATGAGAACGGATAGCCTCACAGAACATTCTACACAGACATACTTTAAAAGCTGCTTCGGTGGGTAGCGCAAATCAGCGCTGCCGGCCCACCAGCAGTATTTGGTCTACCAGCCCAGGGCACACACAGTGCACTGATACTAGGGACTGACAGGTAAACCAAACGAGCCAATTATGATTATCCCAATTCATACAGTTATCTTTACACAGGGAGCATTCGCGCTGTGTCACTGATTGGCAGTGGCATAGCGCCCAGAGCATCTAAATCCAGCCAACATAAAAGGTAAGAAGCAAAAAGAGGAAGGGAGACCCGCGCCAATGATGCCAGGTCTAACACTATGATACATCGACTTCTCCTTCCGGGCACTAAACCGAATCCAGCCCATCCCATCCTGGTGAAAGTAGAGAGGTCCTGCATGCTAAGACTCCGCCGCCTCTCCCACGCCACACCGCTGTATTTTCCACCACTGGCAGGTCTCCCCGAGGGGCACGGCCAGTACACTTCCCGGGTCATGCAGGTCTGGACAGAATATGCACTCACAGAAGTAGAATCACTGTTCACGGAGGGTCAACTAGCCTCTTTTGAGAGTCTGACGGAGGGGAGTGGGCTCCCCCCGGGGCAATTCCTCCTGCACATGCAGCTCATCTCTGACTGTAGGAAAATGTGGAACCTGACGGGCGGAGAACCACAGATACACCCCACTCTACATGCGATACTAAATATGGGCACAGGGTGCCACCTCATTACATGGATTTACAAATCCATCATAACACTCACGGCCACACCGCTAACGCGGCTCCGAGAAAAATGGGAAGAAGAATTCGGTCGCGCACTTCATGACAAAGAATGGCTCACAGCCCTAGAGCACCATAAGAAAGTATTGCGCAACCAGCGCTTCAAAAATATCCAATTTAACATACTACACCTGGCGTATCTCACTCCAGCGCGGCTTCAGTGTTTTTATCCTACAGTGCAATTTGAATGCCCCCGCTGTCATCAGCCCAGCGCCACATTTGTGCATATGCTCTGGACATGCCCCGAGTTGCGGCTCTTCTGGTCAAAAACACACACCACGATACAGACAATCACCGGCCTGACAAACCTCAACACATGGGAGGCATGTGCCATGGGAATATTTAAAAACCAGAAAAAGATAGAAACACGATTTGCAGTGCTAACCCTGCTCCTAGAGAAACGAAGTATCACAATGCATTGGCGCTCACCTACGGGTCCCCTGATAGAAGCATGGAGAGGGGCGGTCAGAAAATGGGGCGAGGTGGAAGAAGAAGCGATCAGACTAGAGGAGGCACGGGGGACACGTCGTCACCCCATCTCCATGGAATGGGCAGCTCTCCTCCACAAGTTCAAACAGACACATAGGACACCCACGGAATCCCTGGCAGCCACCCAGATGCCGTGCACCCACAACCCCCGCACCTCACGCACAACCGTTCAGGGGGAGCCCAACCCCCTTCCTCCACACAACGTCCACATGCACCACGGTAAGGGAGCGACCCCTGTTGATGCCCAGACCGCTGTAGAAAACTCAATGCCACAAGCCCTGCACCCCATCCCCAATCCCACCCCCCAAGTTGCACCCCTAGTTGGTTTATTAAAAACGACACTTTCACACTACCCACAACAGCAGTGGAGTTACACTGACATGATCCCAAAAACCAAACGCATCATCACAGATCCAGAACACCCTAGAACCCATATGCCACGTACGGAGGACACAACACGCCCAAACACTCAACAAACCCACTTGCTCACCACACTGGCAATTTAATGTAACCAAAAGATGAATAACTGCAAATGATGTTGTTTATGCTTGTATACTCTGTTTGCACCTGAAAAAAACTCAATAAAAAGGTTTACAAAAAAAAGCTGGACAGGCAAACATAACATGAGCCACGGATTCCGTGGATGCCTTGCAGCTGGGACTGTTTTGTGATGTTGGTGCATTGCTGTGCCATCTGCCTAGGAAGTCGTTCAAAGGGAGAGTACCAAACCTAAACTGGATACACAGCTTTCTATCCTTTGGTGTTTGTATTAGGTCAAGGTAGGGCTCCAGGGAGATGTCCTGTTTGTGAAGCCTAAATTCTGTTGTTAGCTTCCGCCAAGAAGATCTACAGCATTCTACTTGTGTAACACAGTCCCAACAGCGTCTCTTCCGTAACCTTTTTTGGGGAAGGGGTGGATCAGGGTTTTCCCAGGCTCCCTGTAACCCTATATCTGATAAAAGACGCCTTATGTTGCCCAACCAACCAATCTTATTACAACTGCCTAGGCGGGTTACTTCCAGGGCCGGACTGGCTACCGGGAATTTCTAAGTAAAGAATGGAAAACCAAATGGTTTTAAAGTATGCTTTAAAACCATTTGTTTTGCTTTCTTTACTTAGAAGCAAATGCAGGTCACCATCACCATAAATCAGCCCCCACAGCAGTAAAATCGGGCCCCAGCTTGGCAGCCGACCAAAACGCTTGGTAGCCAGTCCAGCCCTGGTTACTTCCACCATGGCATCTGCGTATAGAGACAGTTCCGGAGTCGACCTAATTCTGACCCAAAATAGCAGTGGGTGAATCTTTGCTATATCGGTAATCAATCGTCTTCCCATATCTAACATTAAGGGGTGGAGTGGGGTACTCTGGGGCAACATCACCAGACTTCTTAGGAATTTGTGCTCTGATCTAGTAAGCTCCTCTATTTTGTGAAAGCCCCACAATTCAGACCCGTACAAAGCAGAACTAACTGCTTTTAAGTCGTAAACTTGCAGAGAAGTGGCAACCGGTTTGCTTGAAGAGGAGCTGTGTTCTTTCCTCAAGCCCCCTATTATCTGCCTATGTTTCAAGGCCATCTTTGTGACATGGGGTCTCCAGCACATTTTCTCAGATAATTTTACGCCTAGATAGTCAAATGTGCTTACTCTCTCCAGTGATGCCCCTCCTAGGGTTGGCCTTCCCCTGTAGGATTTATGAGGGTTTATGGTCATGAATTTTATTTTTGACTTATTTATATCTAGACCCCGCAGGTCGCTGAAGTTTTTTAATTGATTAAGGAATAACTGTAACCCCCCCAAGGTTTTTGACACCAGCAAGATGTCGTCTGCGAACAATAGGGTCACAATCTTTTCCCCGTCTAAGGTTGGAGCATCGGCAGGCTCTTGGGAGAGGAATCCTACTATGTCATTCATATATAGGGAGAAAAGCCTGGGTTTCAATACACATCCTTGGCGTACTCCCCTGCTGACTGGAATTGAGTCTGCAAGTTGCCCCTGCGAACCCCAACTCACCCGGGCAAAGTTGGCTTTGTGAAACTGTATAACCAGATTGAGTAGTTCGATTGGAATCCCCATGTCTTTAAGGACTTGCCACAACTTCTTTCTGGGAACTAGATTGAAAGCTGCCTTTAGATCGATGAAAGCTATATACAAGCTACCCCGGCCAATGACCATGACTTTCCAGTATAGAAGGATGCGGAACACCTGATCTATTGTCCCCGTCTTTTCTCTAAAGCCTGCTTGGTATGGTGTTAGAATCGCTTTTTCATCGGCCCATGCCTGAATCATTTGTAGAAGAGCTCGGCAGAATACTTTTTGTATAGCATCTATTAAGCTAATGGGCCTATAGTTGCATGGTAGTTCTCTGTCCCCTTTTTTATATAAGGGGACAACCTCTGCCCCCCACCAGGACCCTGGAACCGGAGCACCTCTTACTATAACTTTTGAGAGCAATAAAATGTAATGAGACCAACTGGGGTTATCATGAAGAAAAAAGTCCCCTGGTATACCATCAGGACCTGGGGCTTTTGCCTGAACTATTAGGCCAATAGAGGCCTCGATATCCCTCAAGGAAAAAAGATCGCTACCGGAGGTCTGGGCTGTGCTTGGGGCATCCCCCACAAAAGTCGGTATATCAGCATCTGAATAGAGCATTTTAAAGTTTTCATACCAGACTGAGGCCAAGATATAGTTTGGAGGTGGTGGAGCCCCAGATTCGTCGCCCCATACAATTAGCGACCAGAACTTTTTTGAATCTCTGGCAGCACAAGCTTCTTTACTAGACTGCCAACGAGATTCGTTCCACTCTCTTTTTGCTTTTTGTAGGGCTAATTTGTAAATCTTCCTTGTGATTCTAATTTGTCCACTATCCTTGGATTTTATTGCCTTGGCTACTTGGATTATAGAGGTTCTGCACTCTTCATTAAACCATGTTTCTGAATCCCTTTTTATGTGCCTGGATTTTGTATGGTGCCCAACTACGATGAAATAAGAGCCCAGTTGCTCAAAAAGGTGGGTGTGGACATTGTTTACTTTAGCTAACCCTCCTGGTTTCTCGAGCAGGGTCTGTAGTTGTATCGTACCTACCAACAGATCCCGATGCATACTGGAGAGCTTGTCTTCACATGTGATTATCTTATGCCACTTTAAGCGGCGATTGTCATTAGATGGATAAACTTCCTTTGTGAACTGTTGGACAGTGGTCTGTATACTTAAACCTCCCCAAATTGATATCATGCTTAAACAAAGTGGGTTGTGATCACTATCGATAGTTTCACCCACAGCCATATCGGTAACACTCCGCCAGAGCCTCAGGTCTAGCATGATGTAATCAATACGGCTCGGGCCTTGTCTCCGTCACATCGTTTCTATCTAGGGGTTCAAATGTGAGATTAAAATTGCCTGCTATTATCAGCGGAGTTTGTATCGTTCCCTCATCTAACAACTCCTCGAGTTGTTGAATTGTAGCTGATAATCTACCCCCTCTTGTTCCTCTGGCATATATATTGTAGATGTCGATGGATTTGCCTGAGCGGCCAATAAGACAGATCCCCAAGATGTCCGGGCTTTCTGAGCGTAGGAGTGTAATCTTACAATCCAGGGCTATCCTGACTCATATTAACAGTCCCTCTGCTGGGCGACCTAATCCCTGTGTAACTGCTGGGAGCCAATACCTAACATACCCCACCTTGTGTATTGGGGCTATGCTCCAGGTTTCCTGTAGGAGGCAGATATGAAAGCCCTCTATAAAGCTGTTACAGTGGGGAAGGGACAGTTTACTACTTAGCCTGCCACATTCCAGGAGACTAGCATGAGTTTGGGAACATTTCCTGAGCTAGCATACACGGCAGTACTCAGGCTTTCGGAATGTCTAATGGTGGGGGCTGCTGCCACGTTCTTACCCACCAAGTTAGCACCTGTTTGGGCCCCCTGAGTCCTTATGTGTGCTCTGCTACTACTTGCTGGGCAGCCCTCACTAACCCTTTTACTACTACTAAGTACCGATTTATCCTCCAGTAGTGGGCAAGGGGGGGCTTCGGGGGTTCGGTGGGAGAATACCTGTTGGTCTGCAAGTCCATATTTGGAAATCAATCGGTTGCCCCCAAGGTTGAGTCTGAGCCTAAGCGGTCTACTGTGCATGAGGAGAGTGCAGTTGATTGACCTGAAGGTAAATATCGTTTGAATTGAATATTGGACGTTTCAGGCGGGCAGGTTCTAATATCAAGGGCTAACAGATTTTTAACCAGCCCTCCATCTTTTAGCGATAATTCTATGCAATCAGTAGGAGAGCCATGAAGCTTACATCTTGCCCTTAAGATACCTACTCATATTAGGGAGCAACTCCCTCTCACGCCACCAAATAAGTGTAAATCATGACCAGATGATTGTTGAGTTGGCGACAAACAATCAAAACCCATCCAAAAAATGACACACATTTCCAAAACCCAGAAACTGATTCTAACCTTGCTAATATCTGTAATGTTCTACCATCCGCAACAGTCTCCATGTAGTTTTGTAGACGGAAAGCAATCATACACAAGATGACACACCAAATAGTAAATATGTGAAGGACTCACCGCATTCAAGACAGGTTTATTTTGCTGGAAAGAAACATGGGGAATGGCACGATCTGATGAAAGTAAAGGGGCACCAACAAAAGATCTGGGGGCACCTTCCTGCACATAAACAATCAAAGTCCATTTGCTATTTCTATGTGTGCTGCACAACGCAGCACACATGGAAACAGCAAAAACGAGGAGAAATTAGACATTTCTCCTCATTGCGCCTGTTTAAGACCAGGTTTCCCCTGGTCTTAATTTTGGCGCTGCCCCATATTTATGCCGCCCTTGTAAATATGGGGTGGCATCAAAATCAATGGATGTTGCGGTGGAATGCCCACCGTAACACCCATTGCCCACCGCTTTCACGCTAAGTATAGCATGAAAGGGGGCCTTATTTACAAGGCAGCATTAAGCCACATTAAGTGGCTTATCGCTGCCTTGTAAATAAGGTGAAGCACATATTGCCACAGTGGCGATAAGGGCTTGTAAATATGCCCCTAAGTGAGGTACTTAAAGAATAAATGAAATATGCCGCTGTAACTTTGTCCTTTGCAGTTACCAACTCAATCGCCTGGTGCGTGAATCTAACTAAGGCATATGAAATATGTACGCTGTGAATTTTTGGCTCTGCCTACAGTTGCAAAGGTTTTTAACAAATCATGCAATAAAATGTCTTTTATACACAAAACTAAGGCATATGACATTTGCAAATTGTCCCCATTTAGAGCCTATCGCACGGCCTCATTGACCCCACGGCAGCTGCTTATAGGAAAACTGGGTCTTAACCATTTAATTCTCTCACAGAGCAGGTGGGAACATGTACATATAATGTGTGTCAAAGACTCGTTCTTGTAGCCGCATAAGCGGCAACTGAAGTTTAGAATGGGTGTAAGTACACCATGCCTGATGGAATTCTAATAGAGGAGCTAGAAGAAGCCCTACATGTAAAAAGGAATGTCCAACTGAATTAGACATGCTAGTTACCAAACAAGCCTGAATTATATTTTCTGTATATGAATCAATTGTTTACGAGGAAATCTTTTTACCTTGGAAGCGGCCAAATCTTCTGCTTGTGAAAAATTTCCCATTTGCTTTTGCAAACCTTTCTTAAACTGTGCCGCAGATGTTGGTAAGCTCCAAAGGGTATCAGCCTGTAATGTATGCAAAGGGTATCGGCCTGTAATGTATGCAAAGAGGATTTAAGATAATTTTTCCAAGGAGCGTGACTTGCAGAGTCTGAAGACAAGGAACAGCAAATTGCCGCCTTCATGGGGAAAACGTCAGGTGTGCGCATTTTGTGGCAAGTAACAAGAAACTGTACCATGACCAAAAGTGATGGCTGAGTCTGGTTAAATTCAAGCCCGATATGGCAGTGGCTTGTAGAGTTAGGAAATCGAAAAACAGACTTAAAGAACTTGGAAAGCAATCTGTTAAGCCACATAGTGGCCAAGCCTGGAAAAGCGAGGCCCTATACCAATGAAAGCAAGTACTTTGCGGGTATGACCGTAAGTAAAGGTGCTATGGAAGGAGCTTCCAGTTTGTTGTAAAGATGTTTAATGGCGAACCTATGCGATGCTGCTTTGAAACTTAGTATAGAAACTGGGTAAGTATAGGTGGAGATAAGATTAGTAATTATACCATGATGATGTAGTTTTAGGTGATGTGGGGTTGCAATATTATTGTAGGTTAATATTAACAACCACAATATACTGTCTTACAACCCTTCCTGGTATCCTAATGTGAGATACATGCCTGGCAGGTGGGCATCAGACTATCTTCAAACCAACCGTTCATGTGGCTTTTGCTTCACGGTTGAAGATCTTTTTGAGATTTCCTCGTGTTGTTTTGGCCCTGCTCGGCAAACTTTGTAGTTTTTCAAAAACAAAATTCAAAAGCAGTGCTTGTTTTGGAAAAAAAAAGACACTCACCCTGATGCACAGAGAAATCTAGTGACGACTGTCTATCTCTAAATAATGCAGGGAGAGTTGCACTGTGACCTGGGGGCCCTGTGGCTATCCATTGCTGTGCCAGTAGAAACCCTACAGGCCCCCCACTTCTAAACAAGGCAGGAAGGTTTACCTGCTCCAACAATCTATAAATGACCCCCTACAGTTTCTCTTGACCCAGTTTTCCCAGAATAAAGGCTAATAGGTCCATGGAAAACCGTATGTTTGAGCTCAAGGCAGGGTAAAAGGTGAATCACAGAGAACAACTTCATACCTGGGTAGCAAACTCAGTGATGGGAATCGCCAACCTAACCACAGTTATTCCCTGCAAATACAGATGAAGACAAACAAACCAACCTAACCACAGTTATTCCCTGAAAAGAAAGGGAAAGGGAAACAAATTGTTTAGTGCACCAAAAATATGCAAATGAGAACCTGCCCTCGAGAAATACAAAGAAATGGAGCGTGAAAGTAAGTGATGAGGAAAATGTTCTCAGAGAACCAACCCCAAGTGGCACCCATCTCACATTTATTCATTGTGATATGGAGTACTGTATTGCCCTCATTTTAAACGAAAATCTTTGAATAGAAACCTTTGAATCTACGGATTGGAATCCCAATTAAGGTAATTCATCATGAATAAGAGAAACATCATGGTGGAATCAATTCTTCCCACTACTAAGAAACAAGACAAAGCATGGGAAACGTATAATACTAGAAATGTGACAATAAATATCTGCCACTCTTTAATGAACCTTAAGATAGACACATCAACAGAATGAAAGCCCTGCTACCAGATAAAGTAGGAGAAGAAACAAGAATGTCACAATATAGTACAACACTTTGAAATGTATATCATTAGTTATTCTGCGGTTGTGAACTTTGAAGCCTGATCCCCACCCTGTTTATCATAGCGGAAACCAATTCCACTTAAACACCTTACAGGTGTGAATTCAGGCTGAGTAATTTTCATACAAAACGTTACACAGAGCATTTTAAATTTCTTCTTGCACCTGACGTTGTAGTATCTTTGGTGTTATTCCTGTAAAGCGTTCTCTTTCCATGATGGCTTGGTTTGCGCTGGACAAATCTACAAATAAATAAACAACAAAAAGAGGCACCAGTAAAAAATTCAAAAGTGAGGACATCCAAGTTAGTGGAAGAGGTTTAGGCTTTCACTGTTGGCAGATAGAACTCAAATTTACTCCAATTTATCATGAGAAGAACTACATAAGACAGTTCCTCTTCCAAATGAGGGTAGGCAAGTGTTATAAAACTCTAGTAGGTTCTCGATGGAGCAAAAAAAAAAGTAATTAATTGATCACTGCTTCCTCATCACCTGCATATGAGCAAAAAACTACTGGTGTGCACCTATTGACGGCGGGAATCCTCTCCAACAGAGTCAAATGGATTGTGGGATAATAGCAGGGACAAGATCATAGCAAATAACTGAAATGGAGTAAGTGGTACATTTGGGAGCCATCAAATGTAGAGACTTGCAGAAGCTGAGTAGAAAACAACGGTCTACCTTTGGAATATTGCAGGCCTTGTTTAGAAGACTAAAACCCTAAATTCATGAAGTTCCTTGAGAACTTTAAAATCGTTGCCTTTGAGGGAACCTGCATATAGGTTGAATGGGATATCATTTGTTATCTGAATCATGTTCTAAAAGCCAGAAACACACCTGAAACCAGAAACATGGGAAGATTTGCAATGCCATGTAAGGTGGAAACAGGCTTGGAAACAAACAGTTATGAGGCCTGCTTGGAAGAAATCCAGTTGAGGCGTTTTGAGTTATATAATTGTAATTGTAGCATTTCTATAGTGTTTAAAACCAGAAGGTATCTAAGC
Source organism: Calotriton arnoldi (assembly GCA_963921515.1). Taxonomy (NCBI): domain Eukaryota; kingdom Metazoa; phylum Chordata; class Amphibia; order Caudata; family Salamandridae; genus Calotriton; species Calotriton arnoldi. Next base: position 105,001 of record CAWUFW010020729.1, on the reverse strand, counting down.
GCTGCGCTGAATGAGACTGTGTGATAGATGAAGACCCAGAGCAGAGAGAACCAGAACAATCCACCGACTCAGAGGGAGAGCTAGTTTGAGAATAACCAAGTTTTGACTTGCCTACAGAATACCAGGTACGTATTTAAACTCCTGATGTTTTCCGGGAGGTAATTCCACAGCCTGGCGGCCACCACTATGATGGCCCTTTCTCCCCACCCTAGCTTTCCTTCACCAAGGGACCACCATCTTCCATCGACCCGCAGATCTCAAGGACCTCATAAGGGCATACCAATTAAAGGCCGCTCTACAGTAGGATGGCCCCTGCAAGTGGAGAGCATTGTAGACCACGCAAAGAGCTTTAAAAACCACCTGCTTCTGAAGTGGCAGCCAGTGTAGGGACCTCCATCCCTCCCTGACTGACCAATGTTTAGGTACTCCCAGGACCAAGTTAGCTGCCACATTTTGGATTGTTTGAAGCTTGTATAGGGAGAACAGGTTAACATTTATATACAGGGCATTACAGTAGTCTAAGTGAGAGGTGATAGGCACAATACCCACTGACACCCTAAGTTCCTTTGGGAGAAAGAGCTGCATTTTCTTGAAGATCTTGATGATCTAGAAGCAGGAGCTCACAGTTCCATTCACCTGAGTGTTGAAAGTCAAGGTGTTTTCAAAATTCATACCCAGGTTTTTGGCCGCAGCTGCCGGGGTAGGTACAGTACCTCACATTTCTGACCACCAGTGGCTATTCCAAATGGAACTATCCCTTTCGAAGAACAAGATCTCGGGTTTCTACCTATTAATTTTGAACCAGTTCTCCCTGCTGATCTCCATCATGCAAGCCCTGAATCTGTCACCCATCTTTTCCCAGTCTTCAGAGATGTGAACGATGATCTGAGTATCATCCACATAGGATGATACCAGGAAGCCAAAAGAGCGCACCAGCTTCGCAAATGGGGCGACATATAAATTAAATAGGGTCAGGCTTAAGAAGGACCCTTGTGGGACCCCACAGGGGAGCTGGAAAGAAGAATCTCTAAGAGAAATACTCAGCTTTCCCCTCATGATAGCCTGATTGTATTTGAGAATGAGCTCCCTATGTTTAGTTTTCCCTTCCAGTTTAGAAGCCAATCTTCAGCTGCATTCCTACCTCCTACACTGCCTTTGAAGCTCATTGAGCTTTTCAGAGAAACCAAGGGGCAGAGGGTTTCTTCCTCAAAGCATTTGGTGTAATACCAATAGGTGGGACCAGACTGTCATGCCTATACAGCTTAGCCTCTCCCAAGCTATGAGGCCACAAATAAAAAGATTTTGACCTTGACAAGAATGTTGCCAAAGTATTCTGGCAATAGCACACTCTAGGCAGCTAAAACCCTCCTGAAATAACATGAACAGAAAATAGGGCCTCACAGGAGTAACCAACAATTACATAGTAGCACAATTATTCCATAGAGTGGTACGTTTGAATTAGATCTACACCCCAACAATGTTTAGGCTGTCTAAGAAATATTCCAGGAGAGCAGACTCCTTGCCCAGGAAGAGCTGCCCATCTAATGTCGTTCTAAGTAGGAACTAATATTCCCTAGTTTTGCACAGTTGTGCAGACAAATATTGGGAGATGAATATGCTGGAAGTTTGAAGGCCTTCCTCCTACATAGAACAGTCTAGCTCAAGGAAGAAGCTCAGCTGAAATAACCTTGCTGAAATGAGATACTACCCTACCAAACAAACTCATTATTTAGAACGATGCAACTATTACATAGTACCAGTTGTTCTTGTATAACACACTTTTCCAATAGAATTTGCATTTTAATGCTTCTGGAGTGCTGAAGGTGCCTCTGTATGCAATTCTGGGGTTTCCATTGAGGACTGGAATATCATGCTGAGTGAGCTATCTGAATGTAATTGTGAAGTGTGAGAGATCTGCTGGAGAGAATTTACAAATTACTCATGCACCTCTGAGCTGGGTAACATGTACATTGCAAACACAAGGAGATGATCGACGGAGCGCTGAAACTTTTCAGACACTCACCCCCAGTCACATCATCGCTCTTTAGCTCACTTCGCCACCCCAGTTCAGACCCAGCTACATGCAAATCAGTCTTGACCCTGTGCCTCATGGGAACAGTCCAGCCCGAACTGCCAAGCCAGGTCTTCCCTAGACCGGAATCAAGTATCCTGGGACCGGTTTCGGGGTAACACCCTTCATCATCCAGGCTAGCTTGAATCCAGTGGCAAAGTGAGCAATGGACTCACGTCTGGGCATACCCTGCCAACTTAGGGTGAACAAAGCAAATACAAGGAGATGATGGACGGAGCGCTGAAACTTTTCAGACACTCACCCCCAGTCACATCATCACTCTTTAGCTCACTTCGCCACCCCAGTTCAGACCCAGCTACATGCAAATCAGTCTTGACCCTGTGCCTCATGGGAACAGTCCAGCCCGAACTGCCAAGCGAGGTCTTCCCTAGTCCGGAATCAAGTATCCTGGGACCGGTTTCGGGGTAACACCCTACATCATCCAGGCTAGCTTGAATCCAGTGGCAAAGTGAGCAATGGACTCACGTCTGGGCATACCCTGCCAACTTAGGGTGAACAAAGCAAATACAAGGAGATGATGGACGGAGCGCTGAAACTTTTCAGACACTCACCCCCAGTCACATCATCGTTCTTTAGCTCACTTCGCCACCCCAGTTCAGACCCAGCTATATGCAAATCAGTCTTGATCCTGTGCCTCATGGGAACAGTCCAGCCCGAACTGCCAAGCCAGGTCTTCCCTGGACCGGAAACAAACATCCTTGGACCGGTTTCGTGGTAACACCCTTCATCAGCCAGGCTAGCTTGAATCCAGTGGCAATTATCCAGCAATTAGAGAGAGCCTAGGGCTGGTGTTTCTGTTTCTTTGTTTTGGATGTCTGTGATATTGAGAGCAACCTGATAGCCCAAATTAATGTACATTTGTCCTTTGTTTGATGTATAGGAGATATTATGTCTGATATTTACCGTTGGATGTGTATGTGGTTTAGGCATAATGAGTGTTTGGTTCTCCCTATTGCATCTACCTACATTACACAAATCAAAGCAGGAGGTCAGCATAGCACTGTGAAGGATAAGAGTAAGTCAGGAACCATCAATCTTCACATTGAGATGTGGAGAAATCTATGTGTATTTTGCAGACCCTGACACCTTAAACTGACGAGTATTTTGTCTAATTACAGTGTGAACTAAATAAGATCCTATCAGAACTGAATTAGTATTTGTATTCGTTTTTGTTTATTTACTGACTGTTTTTTTGTTTTTTCTTCTTCCTCAATGAACCACATTGATGCATACAACTCATTTGTTTATTGTTATCACTTTGATCTGTTTTTATACCTTTATGTGAATATTGTCAGTGCAAGCAAGCCCACTATGATACATGAGTAACCAATCTATAGACAGTGCCTATGAAATGTCTGTCTGTGACCTACACCTTATCCTTATAGATGTGGTCTGCATTACTGTACAGAAGAAACAAGTTTTTGTGTGTAATCACACAAATATCATGACACCTGTGAAATAGTTCTTTGGTGGTCACTTAGATACTTTACATGTAGCCCTTACTGAAATGCTAGTAATTTAAGTTTGAAGCACGCTTTTGTAAAATCGCTTAAAGAAATGGTGTTCCTGGATGGCTGAGGTGTGCACCCAAGCCAGGCAGAACCGACCGCTCTAGTCAGAGTATGTCAGATGGACCATGTAGATCAACCTGTGCTCACACTCTGGCAGATTGGTTGGGAAAAATTACTAAGTTTCACTTTTCTCCAAATGTTGGGAAGTTTCCTCATCATCACTATTGTAATCCTCAGGTCCTCAGTTGCACAGGTCAGGCTTCCTGGTACCGGGCCTCTTTTCGGCCAGTGCTCCTTCAGGATCCAGTTGTCACTGGTCAGCTAGACCTTCTTGCAGTTAGAGGCTCATCTGTTTTTGTAATTCTGTAGAAGGGAGCAGGATGCCAAACACTTGATCATTAAGAACAATTTCCAATTTCAGGGTGCCAGCAGATCTCAGGAGTCCTTCAGTCTTCTTTCTTTCAACTTTCAGGCAGTTTCCTCTTCTTTCAAGATGTTTCTTTCCCAGGTTCAGAAATGATCTGATGAGGTGGAGGTGTGGTTCTAGTTTTATCCTGTTCAGTAGCCAGACAGCAGATGATTTTCACCTCTTATTTCAGCACTTCCTCTCTTAGTTTACTGCAAACGTTCCTTAACAAAGACTGCTCCCAGCCAGAAGAGCTATGACCCTTTACTAGCTACTCCCCTATGGATGTGAGGTGTCCTTCCCTCTGTTGGGGAAGGAGCTGGTTGTGCCTCCTGCAGGGGATGGAGCCAGAAACTCTTGAGTGATTTGGGGGTTGCAGTTCCTGACAGCCCAATTTGTTATTTACAAACTGAAAGAACAACTGTGAAATATACCCTTTGTTATATCAGCTGGTCCTGTCCTCCTACCACATGGCTTATCCCTGCCCAGAGACAACTTGCTCACAATATACCTGCCTTGCTGCCTCCATAGGGTTGCCCATTATCTTCTAGGAGGAGGGTAGTTATCAAACAAGTCAAGGATGCGTATTGGGCTTCTGGAGCAGGGCTGAGAAGTAAACAATTTCTAAACCAATTTACTCTTAGGTAGCACAACACTTTCATAAAGGGGCACATGCATCAAGGTAATCATTTGCGATTACCAAATAGCGAATTTTAAGGATTCGCTATTTGGTAATCGCAAATGCCTATGCATGAAGGATTCGCAATTAATCTTGCGAATCCTTAACATTTCCTAATAGCGATTCGCAAATTGCGAATCGCTATTAGGGAATGTATTCCCATTCATAGGAATGAATGGGAATGCATTCGCAATTTGCGATTACCAAATTGGTAATCGCAATTTGCGAATGCATATACAAGAGGGCCTGGGGCCTAAGGCCCCCCTGAGGCACCCCTCAAAAAAGGTAAGTATTCACATGTGTAGCAGTCACATGCCCTAAGGGCATGTGTGATGTGTGCGCTGTGAGAAGTTGGCCTGGTATATGCTGTCCACTTGTGTTAGAAGGTGGTTCTGACACTCTGGGCCGCTCGGATTTTTCGCTTTTTGAGCACCTATTTGTTGAGCTTTTACTGTGGGAGATCCTCATAAGTTGGGACTCACCCACAGTGAACTCATGATGAAAGAGACTGCATGTGGATTTTACTGGTGTCCCCCTAGCTTGACTAGGCCGCTGCGCAGCAGCTGGAGTAAGAGGGCACCAGGCGGGTTACATGCAGGCACATGTGTACCTGCGTGTGCACACATATGTGGGCTGCGCAGGGGAGATTCCTGGCATGCGCAGTCCAGGAGCAGCTACAAAGTGAATGGTGTGGCAGGACTTATGCAGAATTGGGTGGTGACATGGAATAGGCTTTATACGCTGGGAAGAAACATGCCAGGGAAAGTCAGTGTTTGACTGTGTTTTTCACTTCATTATTCCCCTACGGGGAAGTGGAGCCCATGGGCTAGTGTCACTTTCCTAAAGCCTACAGATTCCAGACACGCACTAAAGTCCACTGTAACGGGTGTGAGAAGAAGTATTCTGCAGAGTCCAAAGTCATATTTGTCCTGCTTTTGGGTCGTCCAGAAATGTCACATTTCTCTGAGTCAGTCATAACCAGGGCCAGGCTGAGAGCTGACCTCAGCTGGATGGATTGATAACCTTTTTTTCCATAAGCTAAGGCCTCCTCTCCACGAAGAGAAGATGGGTGGGGCTACAGGCTCATCCATCAGCAGCTATCACTGGTGCCAGGCACCAGGCTGCACCAAGGAGGGAAGGGCTCTTGTTTCAGAGACCATGTGGCCAGAGACCCTGGACGACGCCATTTTGAACCAGCCCAGAGGCTGGACAAGAAGGAGGGAGCAGGGGCAGGGAAGTGATGTGTCGCTGTTTGGTAGGACCAACAGAGCCTTCCTGCCAGTCCCCTACTCAACTTTTAAAAAGTGCTTGCACAGGAAGAGAAGCTCTCTCTGGGGTGTGGTCTGCTGAGGCTGAAGGTGCTGGAGCCTGGCAATGGGCAGTTGGAAGGAGTACCCCCTGACTGCCCCCCAGGCCCCTAACAGCGCCAGAAGAGCCCAGGACCGGTGCGCAGAAGCAGGGGCCTCTGCGCAGGGAGAAGAGAGGCCCAGGAGGAGAGCCAGGCGAAAGGCTGGTGTAGGGAGCCAGTGAAGACCGCTCCCTGCAGAATGCACCCTCTTGGAGACCCGGAGGACGAAGGAGAGTGCTGCCAGTGGCTGGGGGACGCCACCAGGAGCAAGAAGACGCGCAAATGGGGCAGATCGGACCCCCAGGGGCTGAGATATGGCCCCCAGAAGGTAGGCGACCTATGACCCCGCCTGGGACCGATGACTAAGTGCGTGGGGCTCCGCCGCCGGTCGCAATCATGCCCCCGGGGTGGGTCAGGTGCTGGGGGCTGCCCCAGGAGGAAGCAAAGTCGGGGGGCGCCGTTGCGCACCCCGTGAAGTGGCTTCAGAAGGGGGCCAGGAGCCCACCCTGGCCCCTGGTGATGCGTGAGGAGGGGGACGGGGGAGCGCCGTCGCGTCCCCCACGAAGATATGCCCAGGGGCCCGGGACCCCATCCCCGGGACACCGAAGTAAAGTCGGGGAGCGCCGTCGCGCTCCCCGTGTAGATACCCCCTGGGGGGCCAGGAGCCCATCCTGGCCCCCACCGAAGAAGAATCGACGGGGAGCGCCGTCGCGCCCCCGTGACGAAGAGGTCAGGAGGGGCCCGGGATCCCATCCCCGGGCCCCGAAGCAAAGACGGGGGAACGCCGTCGCGCCCCCCGCGAAGAGGTCGGGAGGGGCCCGGGACCCCATCCCCGGGCCCCGATGTGCGGGAGAAAGCAGGGGGAGTGCCGCCGCACTCCCCCGGCGTCTGCCCGCCGGAGCAGGCAGACCCAAAGAGAGGAGCCGGCTCCCGCGGCAGCACAGAAGAGTGCTGGCCGGGCGGGGAGCCGGCGGGGGCAGCCAGGGGTGGGCTCCCCAGGCTGCCCTCCACCGCATGGGCATGCGGGGGTCCCGGGTGTAACCTGGACCCCCAGAACGAACCAAGGAGGTGTGAGGGGCCCGGGTGGGACCGGGCCCCGGAAAACGGAAGGAGCGGCCGGGGGTGGGCTCCCTGCACCACCTATATTCACCTGGGGGTCTGGGTGGGACCGGGCCCCCCACCAAGAGCTGGAGATGCGGCAAAGCCGCAGCGCGATCGCGGCTCCCTCCGAAGCAGCGGGGGAGCCGCTACTATAATATGCGGCGAATCCCATAATGCCTTGCAGGCCAGGATCGGCCTGCAAGGGCAAAACAGCGTTTTTACGGCTTGTGGTGGCCCCAGGAGAGCGGGGTCACCACCATACATGTGCAAGGGTGCTGGGGGAGCCGCTGGAGAAGCGCAGTCTCCCCCCAGCACGAAGAGGAGTCCCTCCACAAGTCACATGGGGACTTGAATAGAATAACCCCTCAAGGGCTCAGCTTGCATTTAACACCTTCTAGGCTGGAACTTTTGTTCTACAGCTGAGGGTGTATTGAGAAGTGATTCACGGAGTGAAGGGCTGAGTTGGGGATGTCTGGAGAAGGACATCCCCTGGAGGTGAAGAGGTGTAATTGCACCAGAACTGCATTTACTAACGGTTATTTCTTTTTAGAGGGACTGAAGGTCACATGTGTAATGTGAAGTACCTGTGTAAGATGATGTCTTAAGCAAAGTGGGGTTATGTTGCCAGACATTCCTGCTAGGGTGTCTGGTTGTGTATGCGTAATCCTGTGATTTCATCTGTGATGACTTTAGGGGCTGTAATTGCAACGCATTCTAATGTCCAACAAATGTGATGAGTACTGTCGTTCTAAAGTGATGCTTAAACATGTATTCTTGCAGCTGCGCTTAGGTGAAGAACCCAGACTGCTAGCCCTTAAGATGTAGAGGTGTATACTTCATGGTCAGTAGGGAAGGCTCAGTCCGGGTCATGTGTCACCAAGGCAGGGTTACCTATTTTAAATGCTTGTTGCGATAATGGGGTGGGTCGCCACTGGGATGGTGCCCGTGTGCAGGGCCCTCGCTCCAGGTTATGCTCAACACACTGCATTAGGGGGCAAGATGATGTGCATACATGGGAGTGGTGGTACTAGACCCCACCCCCCTGCGGGAGGGGTGGAGATGTTATGCAATGTCACAAAGTAATTCCAACAGCTTATGTATATTTGTAAATTGGTGCATAGTATTGAGTAGTGTGTGTTTAATAAATGTACTCTTACTTTTATAAAGCAAAGTACAGACTGGACAATCAATTATTGAGTGTTATTTCTGCGCACCTGCAAATGGCGATTACTAGCCCACACCACCTCCCTTGAGTAAGCCTCAGACTGCTCTGCAACGCTACCCTCTGAGAGTCAGGCGCTACAATTGGGTGTTTGGTTCCCAGAGAAGGACAAATGTAGTCATGTTATTTGTGCAGGCCTCACAGATGCTGCCTCGTTTTCCAACAACTAGTCATAGTGGGCACCTTGCACCAGTCCAAACAACCCCTTATGGATGATAGGTTAAAGACAACCTTTATTGAAAGCTATCCTAGTGGTAGCTATGGAGAGCAGCCTTCAGGCTAAGTCTTGGAGGAATGTAAAGCAGCTTGTTTTACCAGTCTATAATCTCTTGAGTGACCAAATGAAAGAGGACCACACCAGGTATATATATAAAATATATGTATTTAGTCTTAAACACACCCCTCTAGTCTCTTTATGAGGCTAGAGTTCGAAGTACATAAGTTACAAGGCGAATATCAGCAGTTATTAGCACAATACACGTTTGAGCCCTAGGGGCGTACCAAACTATATACTAAAATAGTGGTATAAGAACCACGACTGAGCTAGACACAAGACCTAGAGCCTGTAGAAGTGCTTGGACCCCAAGGAACCACCCACGGTAGTGACACCGGGGACCCACGGGAGACGCGTGCAGTGTGAGAACACAGCCGCGAATCGCCGTTGACTTCTATGGGGAAAGTCGCGGTTGGATTTTTAAAGAAAAAGGACACTTTGGAGAGGACTTCCAGTTAACCCCTTTAAACTTAAGAGTTTCTAGGGCCCACACCCACTTGAGTACCGAAATACTCGAGTTACCTCACCCAGGGAAGCTGGGTGCATACGTGTTAAAAGGTGTCGGGAATCGTCGTCGTTTTTAATGGCGACCTCTTGGAAAGTGCTGCTGCCGTGAAGTGGAAGAGTGTCCGGTGCGATCCAAGCCTGGATCGAGGAAGAGGAAGACCTGAAAGCATAGGGGACAGAGTCTGGGTCACCAGCCAGTGACCAGGGGCACGATAGTCGAATGCCCTCAGATGTCGGGTGCTTCAGGTGAGTTGACGGGTGCCTTGACTCTTCAGCCACGAAGTCCAGGAGGCGTCGACGACAACCAGGAGCTGGATTCCAGCTGTCCCACAAAGTCTGTCGAGTGCTGCAGTGTCAGCGACCGGATTGGACCCAACAAGCCTTGGCAACGGCAAGTCACGGGAAATGAAGAAAAGGCTGCGGTGCAGACCAGCAAGGTCTGAGGGACTCACCCAGTGAGGGTAAGTCAGGGCACTTCTGGAGCAACCAGAAAAGCCAAAGCAATTGAAGAGTTGCCTTCGTGGGGACCCACTAGCCAACGGACTAGAGATCGCAAAGGAGCCTCAAGCGGTCGCACTTGGAGCTGGCCCACGGGACACTCGTGGAGTGTAGGCCAGTGATCTTTGCTGCAGTTGGTGCTCAGGGCTAGGGCTACTTGGAACCTAAAGCATGGCTTCGAGAGATGTCAGGAAGTTAGTGCACTTGCAAATGTGCTCGGTGTCCAGGGGTCATGGTTCCACGTTACCCACGGCAGCTACGGGCCTCAGCTTTGCTGGGGACTCAGGGCAGCCTCGGAAAAGTCTGGAAATCCACCTCTGGTGATGCAAAGACTTCGGCGTTTGGCGGGAGCTTCAGTGATGCAGACCGGACAGATGCTTCATTGGTGCCTGCCAAGCAGGGGAGTCACTCCTTGACCCCAAGGGAGATTCTTCAGTCCTCTAATCTTGTTGTAGAGCGTCGAAGGTCCAGGATTCAGCTTCAGAGTTTCGTCCAGGGATATCTAAAGTCCTGTTGCCAGGGTTCCCTTACTTATACTAAGGAAAGGGGTTGAACTAACTCTGGGGACCCACCTATGGGAGGGTTTGGAAAGAGGGGTGGCTACACCCATTTCCTTTGTCCAGTTTCACGCCAGAGCAGGGGCTGGTAGCCCCTGCAACCAGTTTGAACTGGGGTATGCACGAGGACACCAAATGTGCCCCCAGTGCAGGACTTCAAAGCACTCAGAGAGTGCACCACCCAGCCCTAATCCACTAAGGCCTGTCTGGGAGGTGGTAACACCTCCCTGAGACAGGAAACCTATTGTCCAGGCCTCCCCTGCCGGAGTTTCGGTCAGCAGCAGGAGGCTAGACTCGTGTCTGTGGCTGCAGCATCCATTTTGTGATGCTAGGGCTCTTTAAGGTTTCTACCGGGTATACCGGTGGGGACATGTCTCTCCCTCTAGAAGTGTGGAATTCTACCCCCGCCGCCAGGACTGGCGGGGGGGGGGGGTAGGATTCCACGACATGTTACCGTGCAGCCAGTCCAAAGTTAGCATTTTACCGCGAGGATATAATGCACTTAAGAGTATATGGTCAGGCTGCACCACAGACCACCCCGGATAGGAGATTCCGTGGGCTGCAGAGGGGCTCTGCTCATGCATGGGCACCCTCTCACATATAACCAAGCACCCTGCCTTCAGGATTGATAAGGCCTGCCCAAGGGTGACTGATAGGTTTCTATGTGCAGTGTCAGGTGAGATATAGTGAACCTATATCTCTGTAAGGGGTGCATGCACCACCTTACCCAGGCTGCAGTAGCAGTCCTGTGGTGTCATTTTGGATGGTCTTCCAGGGGTGGCACAATACATGCTTCAGCCCCTGGTAGGCCTCTGGGGTACCTATGCCCTGGGTACATAGTATACCATATACTAGGGACTTATAAGGGCACCCCAGAATCCAATCTGAAGTGTACTTAAGGTACAGGGAATCAATTTAGAGAGGAAGCAGCTAGGCTCGGGTCCTGGATAGCAGGGCCCCAGCCAGACTAAAGTCGAAAAACAGTGATACACCAGCAAAAAGTGGGGGTAACCATAAGAGGCAGATCCTACTCTCCTACATGCGCTACTTAGCGCATTGAAAAAATGCATTTCTTTTGCATTTTACAATGCATGCACAAATTACCATCAACTTGAAGTTGATGGTAATTAGCGTTTCCTAAATTCACAGTCGCATTTAGAAAATGCTATATGCATCTCAAATAGGAAATCGCAAATTGCGATTCCCTAAATGCATTTGCAATTTAGGTAATTGCAAAAAATTGTGATTACCTATTTTGCGAATGCAAAATGGTACATGCATCAGAAAAAGTATTTTTCCAGTCGCAAATGGGCCGATTCTGCGAATCGGCCCGTTTGCCACCGGTAAAATGCTTGATGCATGTGCCCCAAAGTTCTTAAAGTTACACTTCAATAAGGTTATCAAAATTCTCCTTCCACCACAGGGTTGAAATTTTGAAACTGAGTGAAAAGTAACTTGCAGTGATCACTCTAGCATTTTCCCACACATACATTTGAAATGATAATTTTATTCATAGCTAAACCTGTTCCTGGAAAATTCAGCTTTTCATAAACCGCAAAGCCAAATTTTGGGGAATTGTTCACTGTGTGGGCTTACTATTCCCAATGTCCATTATGTCACATTTATATATATTCAGCTCCTAGCCCTCTGGGCCTACAAGGCACACTTTAGGGTGAATTAGGTAAAATATAAAACTGATCTTCTTCTTACATGGGGTGGCAAAGGCATGTTTTCTTGACATGTGTTACTGCAAAGCTTATAAAAAGTAGCCAGGCCAGAACACAATGATGTTCCCTGAGCCCATATGTTTTTGCGAAATATGTAGGTGGAGTAAATACGCATGGCACCCTACATATATTTAAATTCTGTGTTACTTGTAAATTTCTTTCATCATATACTATGGTCTTGCAGGAAAGTAAAATAAGGCAATTATGTGAAACCAATGCACAGTGCATGACAGAAAGCAAACATGCTGTGCCACTGCCTCAACAAAAGGGATACCATTTCTTACAACAGCTTTAAATGCTAAGGTAAGAGGTACCTATTAATCAACAATTAACTTTATTTATTGACTTTTCAGATATTGATGGTTGAATCTTTTTTTCCATGCATTTTCCCTTTATGCATTTCTACAGTGGCACCTGCTAAGTAAGATCTTCTGCACTACATAGAAGGAACTCATAGATGTATTGTGCATGATCAACATTAACTTACTTCACCACAACAACAGTAACAGTGGTGCTCCCTGTACATTTAGAAATGCATTATTATATTTTAGCCACTTTCTGCTTTTGCTGTCTCTTCTAGCTTCCTATTTCCATTGGTGCCTTTTTTGTGCAGCTGGGGATGTCTTCAGGTTTTAGATTTCACAGAATGCTCTTTCTGAGTAGTTTATTGCACATCTTTTTGGGGTCTTACTACAAACAGCTTTAGCTCTCTATTGCAAAAGGCACTTGTGAGAAATTGGGTTGTTGGTTTAGTGGAGTATTAACTTTGCTCAAGCAACAGCCACAATCCCTGTCAGTGTGAACCACAAAAGTCACTAAATTAGCTTGGCACAAAAGCAGTCAGGCTTAACTGAGAGGCAATATGTAAAGTATTTATGCAGCACACAAACAATAATAATGAGAAAACACAGCATAATATAGTCCCACACTAATTTAGAAAAATAGAGGTTATTTTGATAAATTAATGGACACCAAAATGACACATTCTAATCAATAGAACCAGAGTTATGCATTTTTAAAGTTTATGGTAAAAACGAGCACCTATAAGATGAAAACATCAACCTTGGACATAAATTTGTGAGAGACTGGGACATCGTCAAAAATATGGCAGATTGCGATGGAGCGTGAGTCGGATACAAAAAGTGGATTGGGCCCAGTCAGTGCTTACCTTCAGACTTAGAAGAAATTTCAACAAAAAGTTGCCTGAGAAAATGAAATTCAGCTGGCAAGACTATAGGCATTGTCTGAAGAGGAGGCGTTGTTGGGGAGCCACTGGACAAAGTGTGGTAAAGATTTCTTCATTCAGACTTAGTCTCTTTTTTTGGAAGTCAAAAATCTCCAGTGGGACTAAGCTGAGGGCTGTAGCTGAAGAGAATTCCATGTGGCCGGATACCCCTTTGGCAAACAGCAGCTTAACAGGATTTACTGCTGTGGAGATGAACGTAGCAGGAGCTGACTTGAAGTCCAGCAGCTCAGCAATGCACCTTCAGCGGATAGACAACCAGGTTGGTCCTGGTCTCCTCTCGGTTCTCAGAAACGTTTTTAATTAAAAAGTGTCTAACTCTGATGTTATGGACTTTTGCCTATCTGGGCAACTTTAACACCACCATCAGGGTCCAGAACTGGAGAGGCACCACTTGGGGTGTTAGGACCCACTTAGGCTGGATCCAGGTTCGGGTTCAAGATAGTTAGAGCCTTTTCTGTCCCTTAGTCTCTGATCAGATGGCCAGCCAACTAGCCCTTGGAGTCACTCTGGTAGTCCTGAGTTTAAGCAGTGGAACAAGACTCAAGCAGCAGGGCAGGCCTTTGAGGGTTCAAGGCAGGCTACAGGCAGCAAATCAGGCCTTCCAAGGTGCAGCAAAGGAGTATTGTGGAGTACCCAGCAGGCAGACCACTGAGTGAACTGAAGAGAGGGTCTGAGGGTCTTATTTTTATACCTAGTACCTTCTTTGAAGTAGAAGAAGTTTCTAGAGAATTCCCTTTAAAGTGGTTGACGTTTCCTGCTTCCCCTGCCCTGGCTCCCAGCTAGCTGCATGAAAAGTCCTTTTCAGTTGCAAGTGGGGCTGTGCCCAGCTATCCCATCCAGCCAGTTGATGGCCCATCCAGGTGCACCTAATCCCTCTATAATGTGGCTCTCTGGGAGGAATAAACAAAGCCCAACTGCCAACTACACCCAGCCATATGTCCTAGAAACAAGAAGCAGACACCAAATAGCTAGGGGAAGGAAATTGGCGACTTTCTAAAAGTGGTATTTTTAACTTTGTAACTTAAAATCCTACTCTACCATTAAACAAGATTTTTCATTATAATGTTTCAGACACTAAACATGAAATATTCACTTGTTCCCAATCAAAAGTTAGAATGTAATAATGCAACTCAATGGCATCCTATGGGAGAAGTAGGCCTCACTGTATTGGAAAACGAATTTAACACTAGGACATGTAAAACTTAAAAGTACATGTCCTAACTTTTAGGTACAATTCACCCTACCCTATGGTCTACCTAGGGCCTAACTTAGGGGTGACTTATATGCTTTAAAAGGTGAATTTAAGGCTTGGCAAGATGGTTATATTGCCAAGTCGAATTGGCAGTTGAAAACTGCATTCAGGCTGAAATGGCGAGCCTGGGACATCTTTTAAGGGGGTACTTAAGTGGGCAGTAGAGCAAGTGCTGCAGACCCACTATTAACATTTAATTTACAGGCCCTTGGTATATGGTATACTACTTTCCTTCTAAGTAAATTTAATATGCCTATCAGGTGTAAGCAAATTTTACCATGTTTTAGACAATGAGCACTAGCACTTTAGCACTGGCTAGCAGTGGAAAGTGCACAGAGTCCTAAAGCCAACAAAAATCAATCTAGCAAAATACGAGGGTAAAGCCAGAAACGTTTAAGGGAAAACCCCCTAAGGCTGACAGGTTGAGCAGCACTGTAGCCATTATTTTAATATATATTGAGAAGAACTTTGGGTTTTCTCTTGTTCATGACTGCATGGATTTCCTGACTATTTTAACTCACATCTCCTTATTCAATTGCTTCCCTCCCTATTCGTGGGTCTTTATCACCACTAGAACATTTAGGTTTCTCTCTTGAGTGTATCCTTCCACTACTGATATTAGGGGACAATTGTTTTGCAGGCTTCTTCTGTGTTTTATCTTTAGCCCTCAATGGGACTGCAATTCCGGGAACATTTTCTCTCTCTTCTCTCTCCCCATTGCCCTACCGAGGCTTGTAGAAATGAGCACTGTTGGCACTCACCTTGTCTTGTGTAGATTGAGGATAGTGGCCAACCCGTTGTTAATGTATGTAGCGTCATGTTTTTCTCTTGCTAGTTGGTGCTGAATTGTAAGTGCAGTTTTCTGGTAAGTTAACTTAAATAACTGTTTTACATTGAAAATGGATAGATGTTGGGCATCCTTTTTTACTCTTGAACAACTTGAACGTGGTGTAAAAGTTGTTTTTTTTATTTGCCAAAAACCCCAAAACGTTTCAAACTTGGGTAGCAAACATAATCACTAAAAATCTTTGCATATTCTTATACTAGTACCTAAAATTTAAGAACTGTAATAACACAAATGTACCAAATTAGACGCACTATTTTCAGGCATAGACATCGATTTGGTATTTCGAGCAATATTACACACAAGCATGGCAAATATCTACAACCTATAGGTATCACTCCCAGAAACTGAACACATCTGACAAACATCAGTTTAAGACTACTCTATTTAGGGCAGACAGCTGACAGCCTTTGACAATTCAGTATTGGTACCATTCAGATGTACCCAGTACAAAGGAAAGGCTTTTGCTACAGACATTCACCCTAACCCAAACATGCTTTGTGAATAAGACATTGCCTGCAAAATCCAGCACTACTAAAATAGGGAATGACTAAAATCCTGAAAATATTGTGTGGCATGAATATTGTGTCAAAAATATTATAAATACCAAGATATTGCGGGACAGAATATCTAAGGAAAGAATATATTTTTTTGGTATATAGTATTGTTTACTTCAATATAGTTGTAATAAATATATTTATATTATATATATATATATATATATATATATATATATATATATATATATATATATATATATATATATCTTTTCTTAACAAGTGCCCCGAAATTGAAGACGCACTCACAGTAGATGTGTTCATCACGAACCTTTATTTCCAAAAACCGGCATTTTTCTTCACAATGAATCTTGCTGCCTGACGCGTTTCAGAGCTCTCGCTCCTTTCTCAAAGGCATGCAATTATTTTGCACATACTTCGAATCCCAGCATGCAGCATCAGCGTAATCCAACAGAGAGACCCACCAGAGGGTAATTATCTATTTAAATGCAGAGGGGAAGAGAGGGTGTGTGAAGCATTCGTGACCTGCCAGCATGCCTTTGAGAAAGGAGCGAGAGCTCTGAAACGCGTCAGGCAGCAAGATTCATTGGGAAGAAAAATGCCGGTTTTTGGAAATAAAGGTTCGTGATGAACACATCTACTGTGAGTGCGTCTTCAATTTCGGGGCACTTGTTAAGAAAACAAATTACACGGCAGCCAGGCTGTGGAAGACTGCACCACCATCAAAAGAAATATGGGGCTGAGGCTTGAACTTTTCAATGCGCAAGAAAAGCACAGTGGATGGTTTTGAAATATGAACCGGATTTGATTCCTGAGGCCCACTGGAGGGCTAAAAGAATTGTTTTAATATGCTTTCATTGTGGCAGCAATCACGGAACCCACTGGAGGGTGAAAATTATTTTGCACATACTTCGAATCCCAGCATGCAGCATCAGCGTAATCCAACAGAGAGACCCACCAGAGGGTAATTATCTATTTAAATGCAGAGGGGAAGAGAGGGTGTGTGAAGCATTCGTGACCTGCCAGCATGCCTTTGAGAAAGGAGCGAGAGCTCTGAAACGCGTCAGGCAGCAAGATTCATTGGGAAGAAAAATGCCGGTTTTTTTAAATAAAGGTTCGTGATGAACACATCTACTGTGAGTGCGTCTTCAATTTCGGGGCACTTGTTAAGAAAACATATATATATATATATATATATATATATATATATATATATATATATATATATATATATATATATATATATATATATTTCCAATCTTGCGCTTCTACCCAGACCACAGACCCATGGAAGGTGGTACATACGCCGGTGAAGCAGCCAGCCAGCAAATCACCAACAAACCAAGTCCATAACGGGAATCACATACTCTCAGGATGCAAATGAGTTATACAGTTCAGGATTTAATCAGCTTCTCCGTAACGCGTTTCGGCTGTCTAGCAGCCTTGCTCACACGTAGAAAGCCACACCACCAAAGTGCATTAAGTACAGAGTTTGAACATCAAGGAAGGACTACACAAAACATATTGCGGCATTGTAGACATGTTGGCTATCTTGGAATGTCAGTAGTACACTGCATTTAACAGTCATACATTTATATCTTATTAACAATTAGATGAAAACCTGGTCAGTAATAGTTCATTTGTGGATCAACAATTCTATGTATGGAAAATAATGCTAAAAATCGCAATGTCCATTGGTACAATAATAAGTATGACAGCAATGCAGGCATGAAATAATAACAGACAATTTTGTTTGTTCGTAAAATTCACAATGCAAATCTAATGCGGGCCTTATGTCTTGACTTAACTGTAACTGTTAAGTCATGAGGACAGTGTTAGTTTGTATCCGATCTTGGATCAATAAAGTTTAATGTATTGAAAACAACAGATATGTTATCCCCTAACAGTCGCGTCCCAGCCATGGAACAATACAATTACAACATTGCAAAAAATAGCAGAATTACGTGGTTACATTTTGCTAGGTAAAGTGCAGCAGTAAAGTCAGAAATGTATAATGCATAGGTGCAATAAAATTCTAGGTGTAAACCAGTAGACAATCCTCTGGTTATATACAATGCGGAGAGACACACCAAATTCAAATCAAGCAATCATGGACAAGTATCCCTGGTGTCAAAGAAGTTTTCCCGTAATTACCCCCAGTGACATACATTGTATGATGAAAAAGGGCCATACAAGTAGGGTAAATAATACCGGGCCAGTGCCCTATTGTAAGGTAGGTATCAGACGGACTTGCAGTATAAACAACATGAGAGTATAGGTGAGATCAACACAAGATCATATCGAACAAAACTCTGAACAAGTGCAAAGTCTTATCTGTAGTGACGTGCCACCGACTTGTGCCTCCGAAGAAAATTTGAGATGTCATCAGTGATGTCACTAACCATGTCATCAGTGATGTAATATGTGACGTCATCAGCAGTGCATTGCGGGGGCTCAGCTAACTATAACGGCTGAATTTCACAGGTTTTGTACAAGTGAAATGTCAGCCTTACTATAACGTTCCTGTAGCCTGTAGTTTTTTCCGTGAATTTCTAAGGTTTTTTAAATGCTAATTCCTAACTATAACGTCCCTGAAACCTGTGTTTTTTCAGTGAATTTCTAAGATTTTTTAAATGCTAATTTCTAACTATAACGTCCCTGAAACCTTTCTTTTTTTAGTGGATTTCTAAGGTTTTTTAACTAGCGGTCTCGTTTGCAGAGTGGTGGAGAAAGGGTGCTGGGCCTCCGACCAGCTCTCAGGAATTCCGCTGCGTAGGACTTACAGGTGGTACCAGGGGAGCCTCTTGGCACCCAAGGTCCCTCTACAGTAAAGTGGACTTCAACCCCCCAACCAGTAGTGCACCAGGAGTCGCGTTTGCAGAGTGGTGGAGAAAGGAGGGCGTGGCCTCCGAAGACCTCTTGGCAATCCCACTGTGTGGGACTTACTGGAGGTAACAAGAGAGGTAGTTGGCCCCAAGGACGTCCTTGTGGGCCACCTGCCCCTCCTGTTACCTCCAGTAAGTCCCACACAGCAGGATTGCTGAATTCTGATACCAGGTCATGCCCCCTTTCTCCACCAGTCTGCAAACGTGCCTCCTGTTGTGCTCTTGGTTGGGGGATGAAGTGCCCTTCACTGCTGGGTGTCCTTAGGGGCCACCAAGCCTACTTGTTACCTCCAGTAAGCCCCACACATTAGGATTGCTGAGAGGTGGTCGCAGGCCCCGCCCCCTTTCTCCACCACTCTGCAAGCTCTTGGTTGGGGGATGAAGTACCCTTGCCTCTTGAGGGTCCCTGGGGGCCAACTAGCCCTCCTGTTACCTCTAGTAAGCCCCACACAGCTGGATTGCTGAGAGCTGCCCAGAGGCCATGCCCCCTTTCTCCACCACTCTGCAAATGCGCCTCCTGGCATGCTGCTGCTTGCGGGATGAAGTACACTTTAGTCCTGAGGCCCTCAGGACGCAAAGGGACCTCATCGCCCCACCAGCAGTGAGCTTAGAGGCGCGTTTGCAGAGTGGTGGAAAAAAGGGCATGGCCTCTGACCACCTCTCAGCAATCCCACTTTGTGGGGCTTACTGGCTTACTGGAGGTACAGGTGGGCTAGTTGGCCCCTAAGGACCATCAGCAGGGAAGGAGACTTCATCCCCCAAGCAAGAGTGCGCCAGGAGGTGCCAGGAGTTTGAATATATATATATATATATATTCAAACTAAGTTTGTCCACGATTGAAGATGCACTCCCAGGCAGGTAATGTGTGTAATGAGGCTAAAAAACGACATTTGGCACTGAAGTTCCTTTCTTTAGCCTTATGCGTTTCAGACCTTCCCTGACAGGCAGAAATACAGCTTTGCACAAACACTCCTGCAGCACCTCCTATTAGCATATTAATTAGCAATATTGCCCTCTAGTGGGCCTCCCAAGTGAGCTTTTAACTTTGCAAAGCATGCTGTAATTCGTAGTGCTAATAGTTTTTTTTATTTCCTTTAGTAGGTGTGCACTGCCATATAAAATAATTTCCATAATTCATAGCCCTCCAGTGGGCATTTCAGTGTCGTTTGTCGAATAAAATCCGCTCACCCTGCCGTTCCGCAGCTTGACTACAAACAATTCAGAGTCAATGCAGACCCAACTTTCAGTTGCAGTGGTGGTGCTGTCTTCACGACAGCACTGCCACTTTAAACATTCAAACCAAGTTTGTCCACGATTTGAAGACGCACTTCCAGGCAGGTAATGTGTGTAATGAGACTAAAAAACGACATTTGGCACTGAAGTTCCTTTCTTTAGCCTTACGCGTTTCAGACCTTCCCTGTTCCTTGGTCACAGGCAGAAATACAGCTTTGCACAAACACTCCTGCAGCACCTCCTATTAGCATGTTAATTAGCAGTATTGCCCTCTAGTGGGTCTCCCAAGTGAGCTTTTAACTTTACAAAGCATGATGGGATTCGTAGTGCTAATAGTATTTTTATTTCCTTTCGTAGGTGTGCACTGCCATATAAAATCATTTCTATAATTCATAGCCCTCCAGTGGGCATTTCAGTGTCATTTGTCGAATAAAATCTGCTCACCTTGCAGTTCCGCAGCTTGACTACGAACAATTCTGAGTCAATGCAGACCCACCTTTCAGTTGCAGTGGTGGTGGTGTCTTCACGACAGGACTGCCGCTTTAAAATTCAAACCTAGTTTTTCCACGATTTGAAGACGCACTTCCAGGCAGGTAATGTGTGTAATGAGGCTAAAAAACGACATTTGGCACTAAAGAACCTTTCTTTAGCCTTACGCGTTTCACCTGTGAAACTAACTAAAGGTCAATTCAAATGTGCTGAGACGTTTTGCCTTAAGTATGTCTGCGTGTACCCTGGCAGCCTGTGATCAAGGAGCTATGCTCCGAAACGCGGTAGGCAAACAAAGAACTCTGAATTAAAAATGCCTTTTGCTTTTACTAAATCTGCTGTGGAGTGCGTCTTTGAAGCGGGGACACATTGATGAATATTTAACTGAACGGCAGTACGGCCGGGAAGACTGCACCACCCCGAGATGGGGCCATGAAAGTCTGGAAATCCGGAGCTGGAAGGGACAGTAGATCAGCACAAATATGGAGCATTTATAATTTGGAGGCCCACTGGAGGGTAATTTTAAAATGCATATTCAGTGTTGAAGTGCAGAGTCTACAAGAGATAGAACACTGTCTGAAAGGGACTACATATCCCAGCATGAACACCAGTTAACTCACCTGTGAAAACTACTAAAGGTCAATTGAAATGTGCTGAGAAGTTTTGCCTTGAGTATGTCTGCATGCACCCTGGCAGCCTGTGATCAAGGAGCTGTGCTCCGAAACACATTAGGCAAACAAAGAACTCTGAATTAAAAATGCCTTTTGCTTTTACTAGATCTGCTGTGGAGTGCGTCTTTGAAGTGGGGACACAATGATGAATATATATATATATATATATATATATATATATATATATATATATATATATATCCAAATCCAAATCCAAATGAAGTTTTGACGGAAGGACGCAGGCATCCTTTTGCATTTTAAATCCAAATTATGTTTTGACGAAAGGACGCCCAGCCTCTCGGGTCGGGGTTTGCTGGCGACGTCACCGCCTCAATATTCCTAAGAAACCACACGCCTGTGTGCTGCGTGAAGAACAAGCCCATCCAGTCAGGAGTAATTAAAAACAGATTTTATTCCAGCAGGCATAGCATGCCTCAAAACATACCACATACCACATACCCCTGGTCTGGTCTGATCACGCAGCCGTGCAATTTGAGATAACACTGAGTGAGCATAGCGCGTGGGGTTTGGGTCCTAAGGAACATATAAGAACGAGAGCCTGGAATAAAACCGAGGGACAATTCTACAGGAGCTGCTCGCCTCCACAACAGTTCAATTGCCGCTGGAAGTGGAAGAGGCGAGCCTGGTATACACGGAATGGCTGGAGCAAGCCTGTGACATAATAGCTCCAATTAAAATCCTCCGTCCAAAAAGATCACATCCCTCCGCTCCATGGTTTACAGAGGAGTTAAGAAATCAAAAACTCATTTGCAAACAGTTTGAGCGGAGGTGGAGGAGAAGCTATAAGGAACCTGAGAAAAATCCTACAAACTTAGCCTGCAAAACTATAAACAACTTATTTTTGCGGCTAAACAAAAATTCTATGCAATCCGTATTGAAGGAACAAAGAATTCAGTAAAAGAATTGTTTAGAACAGTTGCCACCTTGGCCTCACCTAGGCCCACCATAGTTCAACCAAGTCAGGAATTATGTGAAGAAATTGCCAATTTTTTTCTGTCCAAGGTGGAATCTATTTTCGTGGCCTTTAGTGGGGCAAGCTTAGCCAGGACGAATGTAGGTGGGGAAGAATCCAAGGGAGTGAGGGCTCCCACCTCCACTTTTGAGATATTTTTGCCAGTGTCCCCTGCTGATACTCAAAAGATCCTCATGGATGTAAATTCAGGGTCACCATATGACCCATGTCCAGTTGCGGTGATCAAACTGGCCCCGGGCCCGATTGTAGGAACTTTGTCATCCATATTCAATACTATGTTTTTAACAGGGCATTTCCCCATTCGTTGGAAATTGGCTTCTATCCTGCCCCTTTTAAAAAGCCCAGCTTGGACCCTAAAGACCCGAACAATTTTCGCCCTATTTCGAGACTCCCATTACCAGCAAAATTGATTGAAAAAATAATGAATAGACAACTAAGCCTCTTTTTAGCAAAGACTCAAGCGTTGGATCCCTCTCAATATGGCTTCAGAGAGGGACACAGCACAGAGTCCGCACTCATTAAAGCCACAGAGGAGATCAGGGAAGCTGTTGATCGGGGAGGCAGGGCGGCCCTGATCCTATTGGATCTGTCCGCTGCCTTCGACACGGTCCATCACGTTATACTAATGGACCGTCTAAAAGCTTTTGGAATCTGTGGGAAAGCCTGGGATCTTGTGAGATCTTTTCTTGCTGACAGAAGACAAATCGTGGCACTGGGAGACTATCAGTCCAATTCTTTTGCACTGCCCTGTGGCGTGCCACAGGGGTCCTCTCTCAGCCCAACGCTTTTTAATGTTTATGTCAGTGCTTTGGCTCCTATTATAAGCGCATTTGGATTTGGTCTCACCTCCTATGCGGATGATACCCAAATTGTGGTATCTTTGACACCAGGCAAAGAGGCAGGCATTGAAGGACGTTTCCAGGACTGCATGCTGTCAGTGGGAAATTGGATGGCAGAGAACTGCCTAAAGCTCAACTCGGGCAAAACCGAGGTTATATTGTTCGGGAACAATGCCAACTTTTGGACACCCAAGTGGTGGCCGGACTCGATGGGCACTCTCCCCGTTCCCACAAATAAGGTAAAAAACCTGGGTGTAATAGTGGACGAGAGACTCACCTTCGGGCCCCAAGTAAATGCAGTGGCATCAAAAACAATGTTTGTTATGAGAATGCTTAGGAAAATATTGCCATTCTTGCCCCTGGAAAGTAGACAAACAGTGGTCATGGTTCTTGTGATGGTGAGACTGGACTATTGCAACAGTCTTTACCTAAATGCTCAGCAGAGATCCTTGAACAAGCTACAGGTGTTACAGAATGCAGCAGCTAGACTGCTCACAGGAACATCGAGATTTTCTTCGGTATCTAAAGACATTAAAAAATTGCATTGGCTCCCAGTAAGGAGTCGAGTACGCTTTAAAGCTTTATGCATGGTTTTTAAAGCACTCCAGGGCACAGGGCCGGAGTATTTAAAACAGCGACTCCAATGGTATACTCCGGAAAGAACACTACGATCAAAGGGGGCCAAGCTGGTCGTAGTGCCGCGTGTAAAAAAAGCCCAATGGGGTGGCAGAAGCTTCCTTCACTGTGCGGCAATAGCTTGGAATGGTTTGCCGTTTCATTTAAGAAACACCATGGATCTTCTGTCCTTCAGAAAGGGCTTAAAAACATGGCTCTTCTCACAATAATCCGGTCACAACATTCTTTATTCCGCCTACGGCCCTCAGAAGATTAAGCTAGCGCCAGGACACCTCCGGGTAATCGACGCGCTTTATAAATGTCATTAACATAACATAACATAACATAACATAACGCGTTTCGACCAGAGTTCAGTCTTAATCATATGTGAAAAGCGAAGGTCCATTGCTCTCGGGTTTAAATGTACTCAGTTCTCAAAAATCTGTTTTTAATTACTCCAGACTGGATGGGCTTGTTCTTCACGCAGCACACAGGCGTGTGGTTTCTTAGGAATATTGAGGCGGTGATGTCGCCAGCAAGCCCCGACCCGAGAGGCTGGGCGTCCTTTCGTCAAAACTTCATTTGGATTTAAATGCAAAAGGATGCCCGCCGGCTGCAGTCAAAACTGGAAATGGAAGATTTGGCTGGTTTGTGCCACTGTCGCAACGAGAGGCACTGCCACTGATGACACAGGAGGCCTGTTGGCCGAAGAATTCACGGACATTGGGAGTGCAGTCCGGGTTTGCAAGAGGCTATTTACCCGGCACTCTCAGGACTTAAAAACTAACAAAAGCGGACACGTGAAGCTAACCTCGAAATAAACGGCAGAACATCCATTAATTAGATCGCAGAGGAGCAGCGCTCTTGAGGTAAATAAAGATAATTTTTCTCACCCTGCGCAACATGGTATTGGTCCTTTTAAGCAGAAAAGGTGACAAACGTTGTTCTTATTTACCCATTGGGGCAATTGATCTTATAAATGAAGGATGAAACAATGCGGGACTGTTACAATGCATTATGGACAATGAAGTCCAGTTAAAGTGATGTTACTGGGGCTTTGAACATTATTAGTTCTAACATTATTAAGCAAATGCAGTAGCAATGGATAAATTGGAGCATTGTTGTAAAGAAGAGTGTTTCAGCCCCGAACTGAAAGAAATGAAACACCGAATTGAATCGGATGATATTGCTTTAAGGTGGTGTTCCCATTAGGAGTCCTTCTTCACTTTTTGAGAACTGAGTACATTTAAACCCGAGAGCAATGGACCCTCGCTTTTCACATATAGTTAAGACCGAACTCTGGTCGAAACGCGTTATGTGGTATGTTTTGAGGCACGCTATGCCTGCTGGAATAAAATCTGTTTTTAATTACTCCAGACTGGATGGGCTTGTTCTTCACGCAGCACACAGGCGTGTGGTTTCTTAGGAATATTGAGGCGGGGACGTCGCCAGCAAGCCCCGACCCGAGAGGCTGGGCGTCCTTTCGTCAAAACTTCATTTGGATTTAAATGCAAAAGGATGCCCGCCGGCTGCAGTCAAACTGGAAATGGAAGATTTGGCTGGTTTGTGCCACTGTCGCAATGGGAGGCACTGCCACTGATGACACAGGAGGCCTGTTGGCCGAAGAATTCACGGACATTGGGAGTGCAGTCAGGGTTTGCAAGAGGCTATTTAACCCGGCACTCTCAGGACTTAAAAACTAACAAAAGCGGACACGTGAAGCTAACCTCGAAATAAACGGCAGAACATCCATTAATTAGATTGCAGAGGAGCAGCGCTCTCGAGGTAAATGAAGATTATTTTTCTCACCCTGGTCAACATGGTATTGGTCCTTTAAAGCAGAAAAGGTGACAAACGTTGTTCTTATTTACCCATTGGGGCAATTGATCTTATAAATGAAGGATGAAACAATGCAGGACTGTTACAATGCATTATGGACTATGAAGTCCAGCTAAAGTGATGTTACCTGGGCTTTGAACGTTATTAGCTCGAACATTATTAAGTAAATGCAGTAGCAATGGATAAATTGGAGCATTGTTGTAAAGAAGAGTGTTTCAGCCCCGAACTGAAAGAAATGAAACACCGTATTGAATCGGATGATATTGCTTTAAGGTGGTGTTCCCATTAGGAGTCCTTCTTCAATTTTTAAGAACTGAGTACATTTATACCCGAGAACAATGGTCCCTCACTTTTCACTTATGATTAAGAGGGAACTCTGGTCGAAACGCGTTGTGTGGTATGTTTTGAGGCACGCTATGCCTGCTGGAATAAAATCTGTTTTTAATTGCTCCTGACTGGATGGGCTTGTTCTTCACGCAGCACACAGGCGTGTGGTTTCTTAGGAATATACAGGGCTTTAAGTGGGGGGGGGTCTGTGGGGGTCTGAGCACCCCCAGTTTTTTTTGGGGGGCCTCAAAAGGGGTCTCTAGGGGGCTCTATTTTTGGGCCTCAAAGGTAGGGTGACCAGACGTCCCGGTTTTTGTTTGGTGTTTCGGGTGAGCATGCGCGCGCACTGCTTAAGGCGTGACGTCATTGTAGCAGGAAGGGAAATCCTTTGAAGAGAGACACTTTCTCTCGGGATTTCCCTTCTCTTTGAACACGCAGCGCCACCTACGTCATTGTGCCAGCCATCGGCACAACAATAGCTGGTTAGAACCGGCACGACCCTGCTTTTACGGCCTGCAGCAAGATTTCTCCAGCAACCAGTGTGACCCTGCTCTGCCTTAAAGCAAGCGAGGGACGAGGGTCTACAACAGAATCCAGCAGCAGTGACACTACCACTACCAGTGCAGCCCTGCCCCTGTCGGCCCGTCATCTCTATGCCTCAAAAACCTGTCTGATTTCTCTAGATACATACCTGCCCGTCTTTTTTCTCAATCATATTTCTATTTCTAACCAACCGACCGTCCACCCATCAGTCAGTTTATCCATCCATGGGTCGTTTCATTTACATTATATTCCCTTCTGTGTGTTAGTCCGTCCAGGTGTCTGCTTCTGTTCACTGATCGCCTAATAAATCAAGTTTACAGTAACACATATCTGATAACGTGGAACCACTTATCACTCTCCTTACAGAGCAGGGACATTACAATTGTTAATGCCCACAGACTTTTGGTTAGTCAAGTACGTATATTTAGAGCAATGAAGGACTCACCAGGGGAGTTTGCTTCTGCGGCTCAGAGAGCAGTTGACGAGGGCAAATTCAAGAATGTTCCTCTTTTCCATGGTAGAAGTAACTCTGTTGCCCTTAATCAAAATCAGTTTTACCAAAGTCTGTCTGTAAATATCAATAAACGATGTGCCCCGGATTCTGAGAAAGAACTTATAGCCAGCTTCAGTGTGCTAGATGCAGGCAACTTGCCTTCTGGTGATGAATGCATTCTTTATGGTGAAACAGATATCCAGAAACTGTGTTCAGAGTTTCAGCTGCCAGCAAGAGATACTATCCAAGCTTTTAGACTTTTCAAAGATTTTGGTGGAAAGAAAACCCTGAAGCATTAAAAAGTTAGTAGTTTGCATGGAAACCCTGCCAGCAAGTAATGCGGATTGCGAGAGAGGTTTCAGCGCAATGAACTTAATTGCTAGTCCAACAAGGGCCTCTCTTCTTGTAGAGACCATTTCTTCATGCTTATGGGTAAAACTCAATGGTCCTCCATTTGAAACATTTGACGCAAAGCTGTATGTAAAGAGTTGGCTGGCAAAAGGTAGAAGGTCTGCTGAAGAAAATTGTTGTGAGAGACCCCAGCAAAATAGACACAGTGAATATCTTCAAGGGTTTTGGGAAATCCTGCAATAGATTTCTAAGTAATGTAAATAATTTTTACATGTTTTTTAAAGTGTTTGGTATTTTATGGCTTATACTTAATAAATATACCTTTTTGCCTATTTTATTATCCTTTGCTGGATGCGACTTCATGATTTTCTTAAGCACACAATGCTAGTTATCTTGATTTAGACCACGCCCCTACTCGGATAGGCCACACCCATTTAAGAAATGTGCCACGCCCCTTTTAGAGCACCCCCAGTTTTTTTTCCCCACTTAAAGCCCTGGGAATATATATATATATATATATATATATATATATATATATACACATACACACACACTCTGGGTTTGTGGATTTCCTGGAGTGCTTCCTAATCGCCGGTGGTGCACGGTGGAGGCGATACCACAAACGCCTCCTTAAAATGCAAAACATCCCTCTCTCCATTTAGAGACAGCCGGCACTCGAGTTTCTGGGATAATTCATTTATTCAAGGCAGCTCATTATAAAAATGGAACGCCTTTCGACTGTTAACACAGCCTTTGTCAACCAGAAAGTGCATCAAAAGTTTTCCTCATTTAAATCCATTCCACAGGTGTTGCCACTTATAAACATGAAAGAGTTACTCTTGGTCTCACAATTCTTTCGTTTTTAAATGTCACAATCATTACGTTTTTGTCAATCCCTTGTAGAAGAGTACAATTAAATTCAATTTAGTTTTCTTCATTGTTCTAGCACTGTGCTAAAATCTGTAATAAAAAGTCTTTTTCACCAGTTCATTTCTGGCTCGTGCTCACTGCATTTTTTTTCCGAAATTCAAAAGCATCAATGTTCTTTATTGACAAGTCCGCTTCTCCGTGATGGCATTGTTTTGCAACTAGTTGTTCAAACATGCTGGTAAGTACACAACCAATATCTGTTTCAACTGCTTGCTGTCAATCACAGATTAAATTATACTGAAGCAATGTAAAGATGTAAAATGCGCTTTTCATTTCCACAGTCTAATATGTCATGCAGCAGTGCTCACCTTATTTTTAGGTCTTGCATAGCGTTGCAGCGCAACACGCTGCTCGCTTTGCGAGACATGCAGTATACACTATAGCTGGGGGAAGCTCCGCCCACTTTCCATCTATAATTTTCATTGGTTTCCATCATAAATTCAGCATTGTGATTGGTTTTTGGCTTCTTAGTCCCGCTCCTGACGGCCATGTCGTCATTATTGTTCTTCCGAGGCTATCAGCCCCTTTACTGTAAAACCGTTTTGTTCCCCTGCCTGTCCCCCTTCCCTCCCGCAGCCCGTAATTTTTACCACAACCACCCCCCACCCCCTCCCATTTGTGCCTTCTTTAATGTCCACACTTCCGTTTAAAATGCAATAGGGCTCGCGTAAATACGAGTCCTGTTGCATTTTCAGTGCTTGTTTGTTTTATAATTTGTTGCTAAATTTGCACTCTTTGTCTCGCATGCGCGCGATACCTTACATCGTACGCATGCGTGACAAAACAGTGGCGTTTTTCCCAATTTACTGTGGGAGGCAGAGACAGCACAAGCAGTAAAACGGTAAGGTTTGGTAGCCTGAAATGACACTATAAACAGCGCGCGATATTCTCTGCCGGGGCCCGAGGCTTCATATACAGAGTCCTTGCAGTGCCGAGGACCAGCTTTAGTGGTTGTACTGGGAAAACCGCCGGTGTGTAGTGTCATTTCAGCCGCTTGCAGTTTAGCTTTTACATGTTGCTTATTGCGTATGTAAAGTTGCTTTGTGCTTTACCTTTGTATGTA
Source organism: Calotriton arnoldi (assembly GCA_963921515.1). NCBI lineage: Eukaryota > Metazoa > Chordata > Amphibia > Caudata > Salamandridae > Calotriton > Calotriton arnoldi. Next base: position 75,947 of record CAWUFW010020729.1, on the reverse strand, counting down.
GATTGTGATAAATATATAATAAACTATCGGGCAGTTTCGGCGCAAAGGTTAGACAAAATGATTAGGACGTACATTACAAAAACCGGCATCATGGAATAATATTTCCTTGCAAGACCGACAAAAGTAGCAAACAGGCTCGGGGTAGGTCTGTAGGGCAATCTGGCAGTGCCCGGCGGGCTGATCTAACAGGTGAGTGTGTGGGCCATTTTTGGACTGTTTGTGGGCATGTTCTAGGTTCTTTTAGGCTGCTTTTACTGTTAGTTTCTTCAATGTTAGCACAGACATTGTCTTCATCAAGCACAGATGTAGGCTATGGCACAGCAGCGTGCAAACAGCTTCTCAGAGCGTTACCTTGGCATAGACAGCGCTGGTTAAAGGAGGCGGGGTACAGGGTAAAAGGAAGGGCTGGCGCGGTTTGCCGTCATCCTCCATGTACGCTTGTGATGTGTTTACGATTTTCATTTAAGGAACGTTGAAAGTAAAATGTTCAGTAGATATAACGTGTACAAGCTGCAGGAGTGCGGTGTTTTCTGTTTTATTGAATGTCCTTTTTTTTTATTATGCTATCAGTGACTAGTTTTTTTCTCCAAACGCAGCGTGCAAAGTGTTGTATTGTGAGTCATTCGACATGCAGATGGAGAGGGGCTGTGGCCTCTAAGCTACATGCCCATAGTTTTGAACAAAAAATGTGGAGCGGTAGGAGAATTCCTGGGTCCGAACGCTCTCATTGGCCAGTGGACTTCAGAAGCTTGACATAGCCCCGGGGCATGCCTTAGCATGCGGCACGAGGGTATAGCATCATCCATAGCTGACATGGCGACACTGGCCCCTGCAGAGCCCCGCACTTCACTGGCCGCCTGGCTGAAATTAGCAGCTGGTTGGCAGGCGAGCTCACGGAAGCATGTACAACTGTTAAACCTACTTCTGCTATTTGTCACATTTATACTACTGAGAGAGGAAAAGGATTAGATGCAGAGTTTCGCCTAATTAAGCTAATTAGGAGCCTCCACCTTTCTGAAGCAGTTGCTTGCACCCTGCGTTGGTGTATGTGCACAATAATGATAAACAATACAGACAGTGGTTAATTCTCCAACGTAGCATATTTCTACATCTTTTGATAGTAGTGCTTATGTTTTAGGTACAATAGAGTGCTCGAAGGAGGCTGCATTAGGGCATGTTTGCAGTGCCTAATACACAGCGTACCAGGCATCATAGCCAGGATTTTTAAAAAAAGATATAGGGAAGATTATACCTCAAATAAAAGACTCTAGCAAATTGCACTAATAATAGCACACAGAGGCTACTCATTGTATAAAATGTTAGAAGCAAATGTCGCTGCCTCAATAGGTTATGACTCACAAGTTCCAGTGACCAACCTCTGAGTTAACAAAGTCACCCCTGTTTAAAGTCTACTCATTCCAAAAATGCAGAATCTATGAGAGATGGACCTAATTGACCCTTGTTTTCCCTAGCGAGCACTGTGCTTAGTCTGAGCTCCCCGCACCACACTGCAGAAGTCAGCGTGTGCAATATTGTTAGCTAATAACATTTCTGTGCTTTCTGGTGTTACATGCTGTCGCCCAGCCCCCTCGCAATTTGCAGCTTGACCCGTCACCCTCCCTCATCGCTTCTTACTTTGTGCACAAGTAAGTAGCATTGGAAGTAGACTAGCTGCTTTGTAATATTTAAAAACATAGCGCGCAGGTGATCTTAAGTCATGCGCGACTACTTCAGGTAGTTGTAGCCTTTTAGCCAGCCACATCTGCATGCTGGTATTTTTAGGCAGGACAGGTTGAAGGTGTCACAAGACAATGGATAACTACTAAAATTTAAATCTAGTTTCAGTTTATGATTTTATGCCTTTATGCTTGGAAGCAATCAAAGGTTATTTAGTGAAGCGGTGCCAGGGCGGAGATCGTATTTCATGTTCAGATGTTAAAATTCTAGTGCTAATGGGCAAACACTGCTTTATCTTTTTCCAAAAACAAAGCTCGCTAAAACCTTTACTGTCCCCTACAACGAGAGTACCCATGGGGTGTGGGCTGTGTCTCATCCATCATAGACCACCTGTACGCCCTGTGAAAAAAGCAATTCAACAGCAGCAAAGGAACTGTCTGAATTGAAAAATCAAAAACAAAATACTTTCCTGCTTCTCTGGTCCAGTCGGTAATTCACACATTCTAAGTCCTCTAAACAGTGCTGCAGCTGTATCTCTGGTCCCAGTGGTAGTTCGTCATTCTTAGTCCTCTAGACAGTGCTGTAGCTGCTTCTCTGGTTCCAGTGGTAATTCCAAATTCTAAGTCCTCTAGGCAGTGCTGCTACCTGCTTCTCTGGTCCCAGTGGTAATTCCTCATTCTAAGTCCCCTAGGCAGTGCTGCTAGCTGGTTTTCTTGTCCCAGGGGTAATCCCTCATTCTTAGTCCTCTAGACAGTACTGCAGCTGCCTCTCTGGTACCAGTGGTAATTACCCATATTAAGTCTTACAGACAGTGCTGCTAGCTGCTTCTCTGGTCCTGTTAGTAATTTCTCATTCTAAGTCTTCCAGACAGTGCTGCTAGCTGCTATTCTGGTCCCAGTTGTAATTCCTCATTCTAAGTGCTCTATACAGTGTTGCAGCTGTGTCTCTCTTCCTAGTGGTAATGCCTCATTCTTAGTCTTCTAGACTCCTCTAGTAAAAAAATTATCATTTACAACACCAATAGCTCTTTTGTTTTGTTTTGCTACTCATGTTATTGGGTTGTTCGCACAATGCGGAAAATGCTGCAGCTGGACATGAACATCCAGTTAAACCCAACAGGTCAAAGGTCAGCCCTTTGATTGCAGCGTCTGCTTTTAGTCAGTCTGGCATGTGCTGTGCTCTCAAAATAATGTTTTGAAGAATGAGGGCAGGACACGGGGCTCCCAGGATCTTACCACACATGAGTGGTGTTTTTAAACAAAACTGTCACAACATGAGGCTCCAAGCAGTCTCATGTAACCCCGCCCGCCATTATTGGCTATTAGCAAACAGCATTCTGGGACTTGTAGTTTTCTCTATACAGCCGGAAGTATGGCATACTCGCAGCATGCTGGGTAAGAAAAGCGGCTGGTATATGGTGTCACACCTGACTTTGGGGCACCTTAGTTGACCAACTAAGATGACCTATGAGGGTTTAAACGTATCCACGTCACTGCTACGCATGTGCCAGTTTGTACGATTTTACACACAGCAGTTACTTGAACAAAAGTTACCACAAACGATAATATAAAACTGTGTTTTATACACCGCTTTGGACTATGTGTTTTTTCCAAGCGCTTTATATAATGGGTTTTACAGTATCGAATTACTTAGTGCCAGTGTATCGACTTTGGAAGGATGAAGAGCTCAATTGAATCAGACGCGCAGACTAAGCAAATGTAAAGCCATCCATCTTAAATGCAAACATATGGTTTATTGTAAATGAACGTTGTAAAGTGATTCTCGAAAATGGTCATTTTCGAGGGGGTTTAATTACCTCCTCTTCTCCCCCTTCACTCCATCAGTCATCCCCGTCAGCCCCCTCTTGCTGGCCTCCTCGACGCTGCCGTGTGATATTTCTTGAGGGCTGTCACCATTTCCAGATAACACCGCGCCCATTTGTTCTGGATTATGGGGTGACAGCTGCTGGCTCTGGGGCCAAACCGGTGCATTCGCCTCGTCCCTCCTTGGACTTACACGGCCTTCACTGCATTTTACAAGCATTGGATCAAATAATTAGCCCTACTTTTTTTTACTTCTGTTTGTTTTTGTATGGCGTGTGCAGGGTTATTTGGTCCGGCATGCCGCATAATTGTAGGAGCCCAGGTAACGGAAACCTCTGTAAAGTGGTTTGAGGCCCGTCATTACGACGAAGAAGGCCGGGTTTTACAGAGAACCGTGAAATATTCCCATGTTTCACGGTTCACTGTGCAATACGGGTTTTATACCACTGCATTTTGCAAATGTAACATGCAATGTATTACATTTGTATGTGGGGTGTAGGGGGCATTATTTTAATATTAAAGACCACTGGCCCCACATACACAGCAAAGAAACGTGTCCAGCAGCATACTTACTCCTTCTGTTTAGACTGCCTACGTTTCTGCATTTTAGCTGGGGTTTCAGGGCACTGTAGATTACTCCATGTCACGAGGCCTCTGCTGCTCCGGTCCCTGACTTTCCTTTTACAACTCATTGCATTGCATGTGTGAAGCTCTAATGGCTTTGAATAAACTACGCGTCCCAGAATGCATTGATGTGGCAAATAAAAGCAGAGGTCAGGAAACAAACTTTTCTCTGGCATGGAGCCACAAAGTATCCCTGATTATTGTAAAGGTATTCAGAGGTTTCTTGGCGCCCTCTCCATTTCGGCCTGATTTCTATCCTCCCCGCCGCGTGAGGGAGGCGGGGAGGATATGACAATGCCTTTTATTTATGTTTTAAAAACCAACACACAAATAAAAGGCATTGTCATTTACAATGCCAATAGCTGAAATCCGCGTAAATGCGAGACCTAGTGCATTGGAAATGCTTGTTGTTAGAACTCTCACTTCTGTCATAAGAGCTGACAGTCAATCCTGAGGCCCCAGAAATCCACAGCTCGGCTTATGCCTCAAGCTGTGCCCGGCTCCAAACACTGCAATAAAAGCACAAGTCCCCGCCGTCTCCCAGCGCTGAACTCACGCTATTACCCTTGTCTCCTTCATCCTCCGATGTTCCAAAATAGTGTTTGGGGGCTCTCCAGCGTCATCAACTGCACTCTGGGTTTGTGGATTTCCTGGAGTGCTTCCTAATCGCCGGTGGTGCACGGTGGAGGCGATACCACAAACGCCTCCTTAAAATGCAAAACATCCCTCTATCCATGTAGAGACTGCCGGCACTGCAGTTTCTGGGATAATTCATTTATTCAAGGTAGCTCATTATAAAAATGGAACGCGTTTCGACTGTTAACACAGCCTTTGTCAACCATAAAGTGCATCAAAAGGTTTCCTCATTTAAATCTTTTCCACAGGTGTTGCCACTTATAAACATGAAAGAGTTACTCTTGCTCTCACAATTCTTTCGTTTTTAAATGTCACAATCAAGCTCCTTCTCCTCATATCATTGCACAAAGGAAGAGCACTGTGTAGACCATGTACCCGTCAACACTAGGGGAGGAGACAGACTTTTGAGACTCAGGAGATTAGAATCACGTTATATCATTGACCTACAAACCAAGGCCCTGCTAGGGATGAATAGTGGGGAAGAACTATCAGTTCACCTTGGCAACTAGACACTCTCTTAAGGTTTAGATCTGTCCAATGTCTATAAATTTGGATATATTTTCCTTTTTCTTTTTACTTCTTGGTGGCATGCAGGTGTATATGGAATATGCATTCTTTGTATATATTTTTAAGCAGACCTTTTCTTTGATATAGACTTAGCCTATTTAAGGCGCTAATATGATGATAATTGACTCTATCAGCACATAGCACTTTAACCAAACCTTGAACAGAAGTGTATGAATTGATAAATGTTTGTGAAACTCATGGTGATATGGGCCCATATAGGGCTAGACCGTATTCTCTCTAATGGGTATTGACATAAATTATTGTGTTAGCACAAATTTAGCCTATGCTAGGCGAATAATGATGACAACTAACTCCACTGGCAGACAGCACTTTAATCAAATGAATTGATCAATGTATTGTGAGATCGGATGTGACATCTGCCAATTCAGGGCTTCATTGTGTTTCCTAGAATAGTGATTGATACATATTGTAAATTACATGGTTAACACCACGCCAAGATGGCGGTGGCAATACATCAGAAGTACCTGGATGTATATTGTTGATGGCGTTATATGAGAACGAGAGCACACGGCACTGTAATTTTTGACAGAAATGCATATGCACATTAGCATACACACTGTGAGATTCACGGGTACATAGGCCCAATCAGGGCAAAAATGTATTTGCATAAATGAAGTTGGATACCATAGATGTCTGCACCACACCAAGATAGCAGTGGCAATACATTGTGTACACTTGCAAGTCCATTGTTTTTGTTAATGATGTTACACGATAAATTATGACGATTTCCGGCACGCCTGATAACATTGACGAAGTCGACAGCCGAAACGCGTCTGTTGTAATTGTTTCTGCACGTGTTCAAAATAAACGATTGAACTCATCCCCGAGAGTGCTCTTCCTTTGTGCAATGATACGAGGAGATGGAGGAAATGGAGCTTGGATTTAGACGTGAGTACACCCCCGCGACGCCAGCACCCGCCCGCGAGTGCGCAGGCAAAGGTGAAAAGGAGCAGCTATACAAAATATATATATATATATATATATATATATATATATATATATATATATATATATATATATATGATATCAATATCTTAATACATTTTAGTTAATATATTAATTCTAACTGCCATATGTATTCTTACCTGTACCTGATTAACCCCTTCGGTGCGTCAGACGGCTGGGGGCTGTCCGCACCAGTGCTCATGTGCGTCGAACGGCCCCTGGCCGTCCTCGCACATGGCACAGGGAATCCCTCTGGTGCGAGCACCAGAGGGATTCCCTTTACCCCCCAACAGCCTCGGGAGCAGGGGAAGAGCTTCCCCAGCTCCCGAAGCTGCCTGCTTTGTTTCCCTGCAATGATGATCAGCGCGCACGTCGCGCTGACGTCATTTCAGTGAAACCAAAACTGAAATGAGCCAAGAGGCTCATTTCAGTTTCACTTCTACGTGCTCAGGGGCTATCTCAGCCCCATGAGCACGTAGAAAGTCAGGAGAGGTATCGGAAAGGGAGATTTCCAATGGTACCCCTCCCTAGTGAATCCCTGCTTGGGGATCGCCCCAGGATCCACCCACTAGGCACCAGGGAGGGGTAGCGGCCCCTTGGGCAAGGGCCTTTGCTCCCCCGATATGTTTTGGGGCAAATTCAGTCTTTATGCCCCCCCTGGGGGGCAGGTGGGGCAGCAGCCCCCAATCTGCCCCCCCTGGGGGGGCAGAAAGCCCACTAGCAACCAGGGATGATTATTTTTACTTTAAATTAGGGGTGGGGCTGCCCAATAGGGGCATGCCAATGCCCCCACCCCCCTGCCGCAAAATGAGTCTTTCTCCCCCCCCTGGGGGGCAGAAAACCCACTAGACACCAGGGTTTTCCCCCCCGATGTATTTAGGGGTGGGGGTTGCCCAAGATGGGCATGCCAATGCCCCAACCCCTCCCCCCCTACAAAATTCCAGTCTTTCTGCCCCCCCCGGCAGCAGAAGACACCCTAGATGCCAGGGATTCTTTTTTTTATAGGCCATGGTGGGGGCTGCCCAGAATGGGCATGCAAATGCCCCCACACTACACCCCCAAAAAAAACAAAAGACTTTATGCCCCCCCAGGAGGCAGATGGGGGCAATAGCCTCTGATCTACCCCCCCGGGGGGGCAGAAAGCCCACTAAGCACCAGGGACTCATGTGACCCTCTTGCAAAACCAGGTAATTTTCGGATACATAGGGGGCATCTGGGTTTTTGGCCCCGGGGTCGGCAGCCATCTAGGGAAAGTTACCAAACCCACATATTTCTGAAAACTAGAGTCTCGGGGGAGTCCAGGGAGGTATGACTTGCATGGATCTCTCAACGTTTCCCTACCCAGAATCCCCTGCAAACCTCAAATGTTGATGAAAAAAAATCAAATTTTTCTCAAATTTCTGTGTGGAAAAGTTGTAGGATCACCGGGCTGACACAAATTTCCTACCGCCCAGCGTTTACCCAGGTCTCCTGATAAAAATGGTACCTCACTCTTGTAGGTGGGTCAAGTACCCGGGACAGGCAAGGACCCAAAACGTATTGTGGAGACATCAAAATGACCTATCACAAAACAACCTGGTTTCGCAAGGGGGTCACCTGGGTTTTTGGCCACGGGCTCAGCTGCCATCTTGGGAAACCAATCAAACTCACACATTTCTGAAAACTAGACATCCGGGGGAGTCCAGCGAGGTATGGCTTGCGTGGACCCCCCACTGTTTTCCTACCCAGAATCCCCTGCAAACCTCAAATTTAGCTGAAAAAAATCACATTTTTCTCAAATTTCTGTGTGTGGAAAGTTCTGGAATCTGCATGGATTCAAAAATTTCCTACCACCCAGCTTTCCCCCATGTCTCCCGATACAAATGGTACCTCACTTGCGTGGGTGGGTCAAGTACCCGCGACAGGCAAGGGCCCAAAACATATTGAGGAGACATCAAAATTACCTATCATAAAACAACCTGGTTTTGCAAGGGAGGTCACCTGGGTTTTTGGCCTTGGGCTCGGCGGCCATCTTGGGAAACTGCCAAATCTACACATTTCTGAAAACTAGACGCCCGGGGGAGTCCAGCGAGGTATGGCTTGCGTGGATCCCCCAACATTTTCCTACCCAGAATCCCCTGCAAATCTCAAATTTTGCTGAAAAAAACACATTTCCACATATTTGTGTGTGGAATCACCGTGCCGGCACAAATGTCCTACCCCACAGTGTTCTCCTTAGTCTCCCAAGTAAAATGATACCTCACTTGTGTGGGTGTCCAATGCAGGATTGGCTAAAAACGTATTTTTGAAAAAAAATTTAGTGCATAGAATTCTCTGTGCTATACCCTTAATCCCTATGTTTTGGGCTCTTCCCAGTCACAGGCCCTTGCCACACCCACACTATTGAGGTATCATTTAACTTGGGAGACTAAGGAGTATGCTGTGGGGTTGGACATTTGTGCCGGCACGGTGATTCCACACAAAAATATGTGGAAAATGTGTTTTTTCCAGCTAAATTTGAGGTTTGCAGGGGATTCTGGGTAGGAAAACGTTGGGGGATCCACGCAAGCCATACCTCGCTGGACTCCCCCGGGTGTCTAGTTTTCAGAAATGTGTGGGTTTGGTAGTTTCCTAAAATGGCCGCCGAGCCCAGGGCCAAAAACCAGGTGACCCCCTGTTGTAAAGTCATCTTGTGCCCTGGGCATCCCCCAAGATTTTGCTGACTGGTACTGGTGGTAACTGACTCTGACTGACCCTGGGCTCTGCCTAACCAGGCCCAGGGCCAGTGCAACGCTGAAAGACACTTTTAGAATACAGTGAAAACACCTACATTCACTATGGTGCACTATGGGTTGGGGTACTCCTGTAATTGGCATGACCTACCCTATACGACCCTAGTACATAATAGGGCAGGGGGATTGAAACTACCTATCAGTCCCTAGTATTTAGTACTCATTTTATAAGGGTCCACTTTATAAATACCTGACCCCCCACCCCTGGGACACCTATGGGAGACCCTGGGGGTTCCTAATATGCCCAAACATTGTAGGTTCTCCATTTTTAAGTGCCCCAAACACCAAAGTCGAGTTTGGGCACAATTTACTTTTTAAAAGCAGTCATGGAACCCAGGGCTGCTTTTAAACTGACCTAAGGCTTCAGCAGTGCACACATGCAAGTGCAGAAAAGGCTGCTGGACTGTAAACTGCCATGCCCTACTAAATACTAGGGACTGATAGGTAGTTTCAATCCCCCTGCCCTATTATGTACTAGGGTCTTATAGGGTAGGTCATGTCAATCACAGGGGTACCCCAAGCCATAGTGTACCCTAGTGTATGTAGGTGTTTTCACTGTATTCTAAATGTGTCTCTTTCAGCATAGCACTGGCCCTGGGCCTGGTTAGGCATAGCCCAGGGTCAGTCAAAGTCAGTTACCACCAGTACCAGTCAGCAAAAAGTTGGGTGGTGCCCAGGGCACAGGATGACTTTGCAACATAGCCCCCCCCAAACGAAAGGTGATGGGTTACTAACCTACACCCTGGTAGTCCTCATCAGCTAAGTGGAAAAACCTGGAAAGTCCATCTACATTTGCATGGGCAACCCCAGGTCTGTGTTCCACTGTAAAGTCCATTTCCTGTAGGGAAATGGACCACCTTAACAGCTTGGGATTCTCCCCTCTCATCTGCATGAGCCATCTGAGAGGCCTGTGGTCAGTTTGAACACGAAAGTGAGTCCCAAACAAATATGGTCTCAACTTTTTCAGGGACCAAACCACAGCAAAAACCTCTCTCTCAATGTCACTCCACCTCTGCTCTCTGGGAGGAAGTCTCCTGCTAATAAAGGCAACTGGTTGATCAAGGCCCTCTTCATTTAGCTGTGTCAACACTGCCCCAATCCCTTGCTCTGAAGCATCTGTCTGAACCACAAATTCTGTTGTGTATTCAGGGGCCGGAAACACTGGTGCTAAACACATAGCAGCTTTCAGAGTGTCAAAAGCTTTCTGACACTCTGGGGTCCAATACACCTTTTTGGGCCTCTTCTTAGAAGTGAGTTCTGTTAGGGGCCCCACAATGGTCCCATAATTTTAAACAAACCTTCTATAATACCCTGTCAGTCCAAGGAATGCCCTGACCTGAGTCTGGGTAACAGGAGCTGTCCAATCCAAATTAGTTTGGATTTTAGCTTGGAGAGGCTGTACATGGCCCCCATCTACCAGGTGGCCCAGGTACACCACAGAACTCTGCCCTATTTGTCACTTACTTGCCTTAATAGTCAGGCCTGCCTGCTGCATGGCCTGAAGCACTTCCCTTAGGTGGCTTAAGTGATCCCCCCAGGTAGAACTGTATACAGCTATATCATCCAGATAAGCTGCACTGAACTGTTCCAACCCAGACAAGACCCTGTTCACCAACCTTTGGAAGGTGGCAGGTGCATTCTTTAAGCCAAAGGGTATTACCTTGAACTGATAATGTCCCTCTGGTGTGGAAAATGCTGACCTCTCCTTTGCTCCATCAGTGAGGGCAATCTGCCAGTAACCTGAAGTCAAATCAAATGTACTCAGGTACATAGTAGCCCCTAACCTGTCAATGAGCTCATCAGCTCTAGGTATAGGGTGAGCGTCAGTCTTTGTGACTGCATTCAATCCTCTGTAGTCCACACAGAACCTTAACTCTTTGGGTCCCCCCTGAGGATTAGGTTTAGGTACCAGCACCACTGGACTGGCCCATGGACTCTCAGACGGTTCAATTAACCCCAATTCCAGCATCTTAGCAACCTCAGCTTTAATGCTGGCTCTGACATGGTCAGACAACCTGTACAGTTTATTTTTGACAGGTAGGCTGTCACCAGTGTCAATGTGGTGCACACACCACTCAGTGATGCCTGGGGTCAAAGAGAACAGGCCATCAAACTGCTCCAGCACTTGCTTACAGTCTCTGAGCTGCTGGTCTGTCAACTTGGGAGAGAGTACAACCCCATCCACTGACCCATCTTGCACATTAGTGGAGAGGAGGTCGGGCACAGGCTCAGTTTCCTCCTCCACACCCTCATCAGTGACCAGTAACATGGTCATGTCTGCCCTGTCATGGTGGGGTTTCAATCTATTCACATGCAGGACCCTATGAGGGTTCCTGGGGGTGCCAAGGTCAACCAAATAGGTAACCTCACCCTTCTTTTCTAAGATTGGAAAGGGCCCACTCCACTTGTCATGGAGGGCACTGGGAGCCACAGGCTCCAACACCCACACCAATTGTCCTGGAGTATACTCAGGCATAGTAGCCTTCTGATCTTACCAGTGCTTCATGAGCTCCTGGCTGGCCTCCAGTTTTCTATTTGCCTTGTACATGTACTCTGCCATTCTAGATCTCAGGCCTAGCACATAGTCAAGCACATTGTCCTTTTCTTCTTTAAGAGGCTTCTCTAAAGACTCTCTCAGCAGGCTCAATGGCCCCCTCACAGGGTGTCCAAACAGCAACTCAAAGGGACTGAAACCAACCCCTTTCTGTGGCACCTCCCTGTAGGCAAACAGTAAGCATGGGAGGAGAACATCCCATCTCCTCCTGAGTTTCTCTGACAACCCATTTATCATGCCCTTCAGGGTTTTGTTGAATCTCTCAACAAGACCATTTGCTTGTGGGTGATAGGGGTGGTGAACTTGTAGTTGACACCACACTCATCCCACATAGCAGTCAGATAGCTGGACAGGAAGTTTGTGCCCCTATCTGATACCACCTCTTTTGGAAAACCCACTCTGGTGAACACACCAAGCAGTGCTCTAGCCACTGCAGGAGCATCAATGGTTCTAAGAGGGATTGCTTCAGGGTACCTAGTGGCATGGTCCACTACCACTAAGATATACCTATTCCCTGATGCAGTAGGTGGGTCCAGGGGACCAACAATGTCCATCCCCACCCTTTCAAAAAGAACCCCAACCACTGGCAGTCGTATTAGGGGAGCCTGTGTCTTACCCCCTGCCTTGCCACTGGCCTGACAGGTGACACAGGAGCTGCAAAACTCATTTACCTTTTCAGACATATGGGGCCAGTAGAAATGGTTCACCAACCGGTTCCATGTCTTTGTCTGTCCCAAATGTCCTGCCAAGGGGATATCATGACCCAAAGTCAGGATTAACTCTCTGTACTTCTGGGGCACCACCAACCTCCTGGTGGCCCCCTCCTTGAGGTTTCTGACCTCAGTATAAACCAGTCCATCTTCCCAGTAGAGTTTGTGAAACCCACTGTCACCCCCCTCCTCTTGCTTAGAAGCAGTCCGCCTCAAGCTCTCAAGGGTGGGACAGTCTCTCTGTCCCTTACTGAACTCCTCTCTGGAGGGTCCACCTGCTCCTGTCAGTTCTGCCAAATCTGACAGCTCTGGCAGGGATGGAGTCCCTCCCTCAGAGGCTAGATCCTCCCCATCAGGGTTAGATTCTTCCTGCACCTCTGGAGTTCCCTGGGCTGGCTCACCAGGCCCTGTACCCTTGTCCTTGGATGCTTGGCCTTTTGTTCCAGGGTCCAAGTGTCCGGCCCCTCCCTTCTGGCTAGTCTGTGACCTAGTCACAGCACATACCCACTCAGGAAGCTCCAATATTTTCATATGGAGTCCTCTCTCCACCTCTGACCACACAGAGGCTTCAAGATCATTGCCCAGTAAACACTGGACTGGGAGCACCTTTGACACAGCTTCCTTCATAGGGCCTGTCACACCTCCCCATTCCAAATCCACCACAGCCATAGGATGGAGTTTGGTAGTGCTGTCTGCATAAGTCACCTGGTGAAACTCACCAGGTACCACCCTCTCTGGAGGCACCAGCTCATCCAGGACCATAGTCACATCATCCCGAGTGTCTCTGATAGCCTCAACCTCAGTCCCATTCACTTTAGGCCTCTGCCTGTACTTGTCCATGTTTGGAGGTAAGGCAGCAAGGGTTGCAATATTCACCCCACCCAGGGACACTAAGGTTGCTTCCACCACCTGACTACCCTTCTCTGGGGCACCACTCTCCACCCCTAGACTTACACTGGCAATCCCGGTGGATGGCCCCTTAGGGGGGAGTTTCTTGGCGCAGGCAGCATCTCCCTGTTTGTGCCCTGGCTGGTTACAGTCAAAGCACTTACCCACCTTTGAGGGATCAAAGAACCTACCATTCTTTCCATAATACCCCCTCCCTTTGAATTTGGGTTGACTAGGGCCCCCCCTCCTTGTTCAGGTTTTTGTGGATCTTTGGAGGACTCCTTCTGGTTTTGACCTGCTTTCCCTTGGGCTTTCCCTTCGGGAGGGACCTGTCCTCCTTTCTTCTGGTCACTCCCCTGGTGCTGAATGGAAACCTGGGTTCTCACCCACTCATCAGCTGCTTCCCCCAGCTCTCTGGGGTCTGTCAGCTTAGAGTCCACTAGATACTGGCGTAACTTCTCTTCTACACAATGGGTCAAAATATTTTCTTTCATAAACAAATTATACAATCCCTCATATGTGTCAACTTTGTTACCAACAATCCAGCCTTCCAGTGCCTTCACTGAAACGTCCACAAAGTCTACCCAAGACTTTGAACTCAATTTCTGGGTGCCTCTAAACTTCACCCTGTACTGCTCTGGAGTCAGACCAAATCTCTTGACTAAGCATGCCTTCATCTGCTGGTATGATTCTGCATCCTCTCCTCCAGGGTCAAAAGCCTATCCCTCCCAGCTACTGGAATCAACTCCCACAGGAGTGCACCCCAATACTTAGAGTGGACCCTACTCATTCTAAGGGCCCTCTCAAAATCTGATAGCCACTTGTCAATGTTATACCCCTCTGTGTACTTGGGTACTATACCCTTGGGAAGTTTGGGATCAAATCCACCACCCCTGGACATCTCAAAATCTTCATCATTTTCACTGCCACCATTTCTTTTGAACGCCTCTTCCCTCTCCCATTTCTTCTTAGCCAATTCCAATGTCTCCTTCTCCAATCAAAACTAATTGAGCCTCAAGCTGTCTCTCCGCAAGGGACAGTGGTGGTACCTGAGTAAGGGACCCTTCCCCACTCCCACCATCTGGAATCATAAGGCTAACACTAGATAAAATGGAAGAGCCATCATCCTCACACTCCTCTTGGATGAGGTTGGGGGGACTCTCCTCAGCTACCCCAGCCCAGGCCTTTAGGGACTCAAGCAACCCTGCCTTCTTAAGCTTCTTGGAAGCAGGCAGCCCCCTAAGCCTACACTGTACCCTAAGATCAGCCATCTTGAACTGGGACAGTTTAGCCAGGTCCAGCTCCATGGTTCCCTAGTTTTGGGGCACAACAGACTTAGAACAATTTGGAAAAATCAAAGCTATGGATTAAAAACAGTTTAGTCCAAATTCCAAAAATCGAACTCAAAAGTTTTGTTCTAAGGCAATTTAGAGGATTTCTACAATCTTAATTCCCTTTACTGAAAGGTGTACTTTTTAAACACAAGTCCTCATCCCACCGCTGAGCACCAAATGTTGGAAAGTGGACTATTGGTAGGGGCAAATGTAGGTCTGCCACTGGCAATAAGGCCACTAACACATGATAGGACTCAGCATAGGTCTTAGAAAATTATTCCCATGCTCAACCCTTGGTAGCTTGGCTGCGAGCAGGGAGGCTTAACTTCAAAGACAGGTATGTAAAGCATTTAAAAACACCAATTCAGTAAATAATTAAGACACAATGCATAATACAAATCCAACACCAATTTATAAAAATAGGAAATATTTTTATCTTTAAAATGACACCAAAACGACTAAAATCCAATGTAGGGAACCGGAGATATGAATTTTTAAAGATTTATCACTTTATAGCACTTAGAAACCTATAGCACCTTATTGGGATATCTGGTCGCGATAGACCGGCTCAAAGTCAAAGTTTCAGGATTCTCCAGCACTTCTTCTTGGCAGGTTCCTTAGTCCAAACGAGTTCTAAAGTTCTGAGTCAGGGCCCCAATATTTATACTACTTTGCCCTTTGATGTTTTAGCAGAAAGTCTCTAAGCTCAGTAAAAATCAGTTCTGTCGTCCCTAGTCCAGCTTCACTCCAGGAGGTGGAGACAACATTGTGCAGAGTAGACACAGCCTATTCAGATGCTAGGGAAAATTCCTCCCACCACTCTAAATGTAGAAAGTCTATTCAGCCTGGCTATGACTCACACAGGAAAGGAGGACACACCTCAACCCCCTTGTGACTGTCTAGTGTGAATGTGCATTTCCAGCTCTTGTCACACCAAAATCAGACGATGAATATACAAACAGGCAGAGGCACCCAAG
Organism: Calotriton arnoldi; assembly: GCA_963921515.1. Lineage (NCBI taxonomy): Eukaryota > Metazoa > Chordata > Amphibia > Caudata > Salamandridae > Calotriton > Calotriton arnoldi. Next base: position 60,420 of record CAWUFW010020729.1, on the reverse strand, counting down.
ATGGTTAAGTAAGAAAATGCCCACTTTCTAAAAGTGGCATTTTCAAATGCCCAATTTAAAAACTACCTTTACTAAAAGATTTGTTATTAAATTCTGAGATCAGAGAGCCTAAACTCCAATTCTCTATCTTGTCCCAATGGAAAGTTACACTTGTAAGTTGTTACAAGGCAAATCAAATGATCACCCATGGGAAAGACAGCCTTTTAATAGTGAAAAATAAAATGCAGAGTATTTCACTATTAGGACATGTAAAAGACACTACCACATGTCTAACCTTTCACATACATTGCTCCCTGCCCATGGGGCTACCTTGGGCCTACCATAGGGGTGACTTACATGTAAAAAAGAGGAAGGTTAGGGCCTTCAGTGCACGTCCCACCACGGGGGCCATCACTGTCCGAAGAGGGATGGCTTCTGGGTACCGGGTGGCATGGTCCACCAAGACCAGGATGAACCTGTTGCCCATGGCTGTCTTGGGGTCCAGTGGCCCCACAATGTCAATACCCACCCGTTCAAAGGGGGTGCTGACCACAGGGAAAGGCTGGAGGGGAGCCTTGTGCTTCCTCCCACTTTTTCCACTTGCCTGGCAAGTCTAACATATCCTGCAATGAGTGTCTGAACTCTTGCACATCTGGGGCCAATAAAAGTGGGTGAAAAGTGTCGCATTTATCACCTTTGCGGGTCCTACATGTAAACCGCCTAAAGCTCCATTTTGAGAGGTCCGAAGTGGGCATGCTCCTAGCAACAGATGATGGAATGGAAGAGGAGGCAGAACCTCTTCCTGACCTCCTGTCTGCAACAGAGCAAGATGGGTCAGTGGAGGGTGTGAACCTCTCTAACTCCCTGACACCTGAGCAGCAGGAAGACTGTCGCCAACTGTTGGGACAGTTTCCTGACCTGTTTTCCCTGACTCCTAGTTTCACTGATTGGTGCATCCATGATGTGGACACTGGGGACAGTCCTCCTGTCAAGCACAAGGCTTACAGAGTGACTGACAGGGTGAGAGCTTGCATCAAGGAGGAGGTCTCCAAGATGTTTGCATTGGGGGTGATTGAGTCCTCTCACAGCCCTTGGGCCAGCCCAGTGGTCTTGGTCCCAAAGGCTGCCGCGCCTGGTGCCACGCCCGAACTCCGGTTCTGTGTGGACTACCGAGGACTTAATTCAGTCACCAGGACTGACGCGCACCCCATCCCCAGAGCTGATGAGCTCATTGATCGGTTAGGGGCTGCCCGGTACCTCAGCACGTTTGACTTAACGTCTGGTTACTGGCAGAGCGCCTTGACTGATGGGGCCAAAGAGAGGTCAGCATTCTCCACACCAGATGGGCACTACAATTCCGGGTTATGCCCTTTGGGATGAAGAATGCCCCTGCCATCTTTCAGAGGTTGGTCAACCAGGTGTTGGTTGGACTGGAAGATTTCAGTGCCGCCTACCTGGATGACATCGCAGTGTTCAGCGCCAGTTGGGAAGAACATCTGCGCCACCTCTGGGAAGTGTTGATGGCGCTGCGGAGGGCAGGCCTCACGATCAAGGCGAGTAAGTGCCAGATCGGGCAGGGTTCCGTGATGTACTTGGGACACCAGGTTGGGAGCGGCCAGGTGGCGCCCCTACAGCCCAAGATTGGTACCATTCTGGCTTGGGAACCCCCCAAGACCCAGACAGAGGTGAGAGCCTTTCTAGGACTCACCGGGTATTACAGGAGATTTGTCAAGGGGTATGGCAGCATCGTTGCACCCTTGACAGAGCTGACTTCCAGGAAGCAGCCCAAGAGAGTAATTTGGACTGACACCTGTCAGAGAGCTTTTGACGCCTTGAAGACTGCCATGTGCATGGCCTCCGTGCTTCAGGCGCCCAACTTCCCAAAAGAATTTGTTGTTCAAACAGACGCTTCAGAGCATGGTGTAGGGGCTGTTCTGGAACAGTTAAATGAGGAGGGCCTAGAACAACCTGAAGCCTTCATCAGTAGGAGGTTACTTCCACGGGAACAGAGGTGGAGTGCTATTGAGCGTGAGGCATTTGCTGTGGTCTGGGCGCTGAAGAAGTTGAGACCATACCTGTTTGGGACTCACTTCTGGGTTCAGACAGACCACAGGCCCCTCAGATGGTTGATGCAGATGAGGGGTGAGAATCCAAAGCTGTTGAGGTGGTCCATTTCCCTACAGGGAATGGACTTTACGGTGGAACACCGCCCTGGTACAGAACACGCCAATGCTGATGGTCTGTCCAGATTTTTCCGCCTTAGTGATGAGAACTCCCAGGAGGTAGGGTAGTTCTCCCCACATTTCAGCTGTAGGGGACACGTGTTAGACCTGGTACCATTGGCGTGGGTCTCCCTTCCATTTTTTCGCTATGCCTCCTCTGTTGTTGACCTATTTTTGCTGGTTTAGATGCTTTGGGCACTTTGCCACTGCTAATCAGTGCCAAAGTGCGAGTGCTCCCTATGATAAATTGATGTATGGATTAGTGACTCCATAATTGGCTTATTTGACTTACTGTCAGCCCCTAGTATAGTGCACTGCGTGTGCCCAGGGCCTGTAAATCAAATGTTGCTGGTGGGCTTGCAGCACTGGTTGTGCCACCCACCGGAGCAGCTTGGAAAGCGTGTCTCAGGCCTGCCATTGCAGAGCCTGTGTGCAGTCTGGTACTGCCATGTGGACTTGGTAAGGGCACCCACTTACCAGTCCCCAAACCTTCCCTTTTCTGCATGTTAGTCACCCCTAAAGTAGGCCTGCGGGCAGGGTGCATTGTATGTAAAGGTAGGACATGCCCTGATGTGTGTGGCATGTCCTGATAGTGAATTACAGCCAATTTCGTTTTTCATTATTGCAAGGCTACCTGTCCCCATAGGCCAGAATGGGCAGTTTGATTATAACATCTTATAATCCTAACTGACCCAGGGAACATGGTAGAAAAACGAATTTAGTATGCCTGAACTCAGAATGATAAAATACATCTTTTAGTGAAGTTGGTTTTAACATTTTGTGTTTGAAAATACCACTTTTAGAAAGTAGGTATTTTCTTGCCTAAACCATCCAGCCTGCCTCTGCTAGCTTGTGTATTGTATGTCTGGGCTTGTGAGTGACAGGGGCTGGGGGACTCCAGGAGACAGGGTGAGTCAGCACTAGGCTGAATAGACCTATCTGCATGAGGAGTGGTGGGAGGAGTAGCACCTAGGCCTGAATAGGGCTGTGTCTGCCTTCCACAATGCTGGATCCACCTCCTGTGGTGTGTCTGATGACCCTGGCCCACACTGACAAAGGAAGAAGTTGTGCACTGGCAGAATGCACCCAGAACTGGTTTGGACTAGGTACAGGACCCTCTGCCTTCAGAGGACAAAGGATTTGCTAGTATAAATATTGGGGCCCAGACCCCCAAACTTTAGATCACTTCTGGGAATCAAGACGAACCTTTGCTGAGGAGAAGAACCAGGAAGCTGAAGGAGGAGACTACCCCTATGCTGCGTGTTGTTGGGGTTGGCCTGCAGTGGTTACTTTATTGCCAAAGAAAGGAGAAAAGGACTGAGTGTGCCTTCATCATCTTGAAGAAGATCTTCAAGGGCTTGAACATTGAGCTTGCCTCCTGCCTGAAGTCTCAGGGATACAAGACTTCACCCCCAGCTCCCCTCCTGAATTCCCTTGCTGGGAATTGAAGTGCCTGCTGCTGTTGGGCCTTCTGAGAGACTGTGTGTCGCTGGGAGCGCGACTCAACGAACAGGAAGCGTGTCGCCGCCGCAGCAGTTGTTGTCGCATCGCAGAGTAAGCGTGCCGCCGCTGCCGCTGTCGCATCACCGAAGCGCCCCGCATCACCGGAGAAGCATGCCACTGAGGCAGTTGTCGTCGCCTCGCAGAGTAAGTGTGCCGCCACTGCCGCTGTCGCCAACCCATCTCCGAAGCACCTCGCATCACCGGAGAAGCGTGTCGCAGGGCCTGTCGCGGCTCAGAAGATCGCCGAGTCGCCGCACGGCCGTCGGGCGTGCACGCATCCCGTCTACGTTGTCGCACCGTAAGCAAGACGCCATTTTATTGCATCGCACTGGATCGTCATCGCATCGAAGCGCTATCTCAACGCATCGTAACCCGGCCGCAGTAAGAAATCGATGCATCCTCTTTTCTGCGTGTAAGGAATCGAAGCATCACCTTCCCTGCGACCCATTTGTTTGTTTTGTGTTACGCATCCAAAGGTACATTGAGAGTAAAGTGTCGCATTTATCATCTTTATTGAACTGAGCTATTTTCTACCATTTGACAGTCATATTTTTCGTATTGTATTGTGGATTTTTGTCGTTTTGGGTCTTGTGTTAAGTCTATATAAAAATACTTATTTTTATACTACAACCTTTGTGCTGTCCATTTGTAGTGTTGTCACTGGGTTACTGTATGTTTTCACAAATGCTTTACACACTGCCTCTGAGATAAGCCTGCCTGCTCGTGCCAAGCTACCAAGGGGGTGAGCAGGGTTTATTTTAGTAGTGTATCCCCCCTCACCCTGACTAGAAGCAAGGGTCCCTATTTGGACAAAGGTACCTATCTCTGCCAACTAGAGACCCCCAGTTCTAACAGTGGATCTCTGAGATGTTGCCTGCAACCTTGGGGCAATCTGGTTCAGAAGCCATATGATGGACTCCCTCCTAAGTCTGTAGTAGGTGATGATCTACTCCTCCCTGCGGTCAATGAGGGTAGTCCTCTGGCGGTACACACGATTCCTTCTCCTGCGCTGCCTACGTGGTTGTGGTGGTGGTGAGGTGGTTGTGGTCTCATCACCACTTTTCCTAGTTGAAGTATTGGCACCTCCAGGGGGTAGTTGAGCTTGCCAAAATGCTTTGGGTATGTTCTTTTTATATGCCAGTGCCAATGCGTCATTTCCTACCCCTGGGTAACTGACGCGCAGGAATTCTGACGCATTTCTGGCTCAGTGCGCCGCTTGCGGACGATGCATTACTTTTCATAAAACTCATAAATATCACTGCGTGTTTTACACTGCATTTTAGGTGGGAATGCCTACCTTGCATGTATTAATTTCTGCATGGCGCAGCTGGTTCTGTCGCAGGTATATTCTGACGCAGGCCTACAAAAACTGACACATTTGGCCACATGCATCTACTTGTAAATTTGGAGTATGTCCTGCGCCGCCGGCACGTCAAACTTTTTGATGCAACGGCGACGCAAGCCGTCTGCAAATAAGCACCGTAGCTTTTATTCTAGAAAAGTGGGAATTCACCAGGAGTTGTAAGACTCCAGTGGGACTCCAGGTGGCAGTAAGGCAAAGGGAACTAGAAAGATGGTGGGTGAGCTATGAAAGTGCAGTGCTGCTCCGAGAGGCTAGATGTGGACGGGGGTCATTAGATATGGCCAGGGCCTGGGAGACACTAATAGATTGCATGAAAGACACCGATCCCCGTCACCAGGGGCATCACCAGATACTCCCTAGGAGTGACTCATTCTTTGTGCGGCTGACTTCCTTAAAACGCAGGCTGCTGCAGCGGATGCTCCGATACACCGCCACTGGGCTGCAAGCTCCAAATAATGATTATTTGGGACTGATTGCACTGAGACGGTTTAAACTGAAACACCAACATAAGCTGTGATGATTAAGGGGCACGACTAGGGGAGGTGGGCAGGTACTGTGGGGTGGGAATACAAAGTTACTGCAGATGCTATTAAATCATTGCCACGAGGGGAAGATTATTTTATTTGATATGACTGCTCCTTGTTTGGAGATGATGAAAATCAATAACATTTGTTTAAAGAAAAAAACATAAAACTGCAAAAAGCCCAAAAAGATATGTTCGTTACAATTTGCCATCCCATATCACATCTCGAAGCATCAATGTAAAAACAGCACTCCTTCCTAACATTCAGCCAGCTGTCTCCCGCCAGATTTGATTTTCATTGCCAGTGTATTTTTAAAGCCTTTTATTTGTAAATAAATGGATTAATTAAAAAAAAACCTCTAAGATAGCAGAATTGGGCACAAAAGAATACATGTTCTAATTCTACTAAGCTGACAAAATCCAGGCTTTGCCATATTTCACCTTGCTGAAACAATTGTATGTGCCAAAACCACGTGGTAGCGAGCATTTTATTCCAACAGTTTGTCCAAATGTTTGGCTAGCAGCACGGCGAGTGAAGGGTGTAGCTGCTTGTTAAAGCCTCCATGGTTGGAAGGGGCAGCTGTATCAAGAAGGATTCGAAGTTGTCATGGCAGCATCTGGGAAGAGGTCTCTAGACCTACCCTGACAACCCCTCCATGCCAACTCTTTCATGGACATAGTAAAAAAGCTTTTGTGTCATTTATTGTGTATTTGTTGTGTATTCATTTTTGTGATGAGAAGGGTGTCACATATTCATTTGAGGCCACTTCAGGGTGCATCAGTTGTTTATAGAGAAATGTTTTTCACAAGAACTACATTCACAAGAGCCTCTTTAAGGGTAAAGTTGGGCAATGCTGAGTGAGGACGAATTAGTCGGAGACTTGGCAGAAAAGAAATGTTTCTCCCCCTGTTGCACTTAAATTGCTCTCTTAGAAAGCGGAAGACTGGGTTGAGATGAATATTTTACGTACTCTTTTTTTCTTCGTGTGCATAAATGTGATGGCTGCGAGCCCAATGCACTTGGCCGTCCCTGCAACTTGGTAATGAAACGATTCACTCTATTCGAGTGAGCGAACTGGGAAAATGGCATAACCGCTCATTTCAAACCACAGGTTTTCTAACTCAAACGGCAGAAGCATTTGTCAGGAAAGTCTTTAGGGAATGTGACGGGCATTTGTCAGGAATGCCTTTATGGAATGTCTTTTGATAATCTGTTCCTTCGCTGACTCTAAATGTCCCAACCTGATGGCTGGCCTAAGGAGACAACCATTAATATACCAGGCAAAGAGCAGTCTTTGGACTGGCAAAGGTATCCTTGGCAAAAAATGACTTGGGTATTTCAGATAATATAAGGAGGCAAATGTTAAATAATCTAAACTGCCATCAATATTTATATTGGATTTTAAGAAAAGAGGACAGAGATTATTGTGCCTCAAAATTGCGTACAATGAAACTTTTAGCTTTCCCAAAAAACAGTACAACAGCTGATTACTTATCCAGCCTTTAGTCTACTGAAACATTAGAGCACATCAGAAAAACGAAACGGAATCTAATCTCAAGAAAAGACGCAGGAGGCTCCAACAACGATGATTTGACATTTCTTATAGTGTATCTTAAATTAATCAGTATAACCGAGGGTCAGCTAAAATCCAGCTATATGGGAAACAAACGTGTTCATGGGACTGAATGATGCTTTTCCTCGAAACTGGTCTATGCAGCCAGCCTTAAAAATTCCTGGGTTAGAAAAACATTGCTGCAGAATTTAAATGGCCATTTCGTCCCAAATAAATATTGAATAGCATACATTGAAATGTAACCAACACATAAAAGCATTTAAGCGGGAAAGACCCCCGCCCCTTTATCCACACTACTTAATAGTAACACCCAGCCCTCTCCTCTGTTTTAACATATTATTTAAAATACTCTTTTAAGCATAACATTATGACCAAATATTGGAATTCTGTTTCCATATCATTTAGAATTTATTCTCTGAAAAGTCAAATGTATTCACCCCAAATATCAGATATGTAGCTCCTTCGGGAAACAATCTTTCCTGTACAGCATTGGTCCAGGCTCCTATACCTGTTAGGACCTGATATTGGCAGCTCTCCTCAAAATTACCATATGAAAATATTTACTCCAGAGAACATAGCCTAGGCTGGCAGTGCAGCTCTCAAAAGCTGATTGCACTGTCTCCTTTAAGCCAGGCTGAACATGATCACAGACAATGTAATTCACATCCATGGGCTGCACGAGGCCTATGAAGCTGAGTGAATTAATATTATGGGGGGATGCAGGGATTACTTATATGATATGCATGTTCACAGTCTATATTTAAATAATTGAGGTTGAGGGCATGCATGCAACTCCTCAATGTGATCTGAGCATAGTAAAAGAATTCAGGGAATGCCATAGTTCATGAAGAGCTAGAAAGATCCCTGAATTTGTCTTAGAGGGAGTACTTAAAGTTCACCATGTCCCACATGACATAGATAAGACATGTTTCAGGCATTATTTCAGAAGGTCTACAGTTGTTTGGCCTTTCTCTGATCCAGGAAGTCGGAAGGAATGAAGATCAAGGAAAGGTGGTGATTCACAGGAGAGGCTATATATACACCACTGTACCACTGTGAAGTTACTTTCAGATCTGATTTTCATAGAAAGAGCATTTTTTGTTTTGCTAATAATGTTGGCGTGCTTTGACGAATCTGCACAAAACTTTTTTTTTTATGTTTATCCAGCTCAACTACTTCTGGGAAACTTACGGGGTGATCAGTCAAGGGGGTTGCAAAAAAGGGAGGTTCCCAAAATGTTGATTTACCATGTTAATTCCCATAGGAAACTTCCTTTGCAGATATAAAATTAATGGCTAAATGGAATTACGCCACACTTGGCAAAAAGTTAGAACTTTACTCAGTAAACGTGATTTTTGTAATTTGGTGTAAATCTGTTCAGCTGATGTGTGTTTAAAACTGTGCTTAGGGGGGCATGAAGGGGTTAAATACATTGGCGTTTCTGGACTGTTGGTATCCACAAATGTTCTGATTGGCCACTTTAAAGGTAACAGCTGTTATAGGACACAGGGAAATGGTCTATGTGTTCTCAAAATGAATAACGAAACAGATAAGGGGACAGGTTGAGCACACCCCTGGGGCACAAGGGGGAGGGAGGGCAAAGGGACCCACCTTGATTGGCTGGCCACAGCACGGACCACACGCTGTGGCAGCCATTACAAGACTAGGGGTTATGGACTTCATTAAAATGCATTTTAGTAAGTGCCAGTATTTGAGGCTCACCAAAAGAAGCACATAGAAATGGTGTTGACAGATTTTAGTCATGTAAGAAACTGGGGCATTAGTTAAGGGGGGTGATGTCCCACTATTTGAAATGGGGTTTCTGGTTGGCTAGGGTGTGCACCTAAGCCAGGCAGAACCCATTACTCTAGCAAGGGCAAGTATGTTACACACCAAAGATAACCTGTGCTCACCCTCTGGTAGCTTGGCCCAGAGCGGTCAGGCTTATCATCAGAGGAAATGTTTAAAGTGTTTGCGCAACACACTCACACAGACACACAATGAATACACCACAATGGAGACTCCACACAAAATGCTATAAAAAATATATAGTATATTATACATAAATGCAGACCAAAACGACATGAATCACAAATAGCGTTCATATTATGCAAATACTGAAATAGTACTCACAATCCTGACAATGCAAGAATCGAAATGCAGCAGTTAGATTATGAAGAAAACACATGAATCACCAAATATCACCATAAACACATAGGGGCAGATTTACAAAGCCCCTTGCGCCACTTTTGCGTCACTTTTAACATGGGAAAAGTGACGCAAAAGTGGCGCAAGGGGCTTGTAAATCTGCCCCATAGGGTGCAGCTCACCTGCACTGTGGTAATTAGGCTTCAGACGTAGAGCATAGCAGCACCTTTGTGCCTATTACAGGGAATAGTAATCACTGTTTTCCCTAAATGTAGCCAGTTCCTAGTGGCAATATCCATTGTGCTCAGGGGCCTCCATTGAGGTCTCACCCTATAGGCCAACAAGGTCCATTAGCGCAAATGCCCCCAAGTCCCACACAAAGTAAAGGAGGGAAGACACAAACACAGCAGAATTCAGCGGGGAGACCTTGCTGGGTCCACAGCGTGCAGAATGATCAAAACCAGCTACCTGCGAATGTGCAGTGCAGATACCAACCACTCAGGAAAACCAGCCTCTTCTTAGCCAGGCCGCCCTTGAAAGAGTGCGGGACAGCTTTGTGAGTCCAGGTGGCCCCTCGCACCCTTACGGTACCTATCGGTGGAGACCCTCCTAGAGGGCTCCTTAGTAGCTGCGTCCACTCACAGTACCTGTGGCTTGTGAGCCCTGCTCTCCATGTCTCTCGCGGCAGAGGGAGCCTCGCTAGGGAGAACGGCTGGCAAACAATGATCTTCTCAGGCAGGGGGATGTTGCCACAGGTCGGCACTTTGTTGTATCTTGACTTCCTTCTTTTGTCTTCTACCCTTGGTTTCTTCCTCCACCCCTCTTCCCTTCCGTTAGAACGCTCCTAGAATGTCATGAGAGTTCTAAGCTGCACTCCCTGTGCCAACTGTCATTCTCACAGTGGGTTATGGATGTCTGTTGCATTTACCCATGCTAATAAAGTTACTCAAGAATACCAGCAATATTGGAGTTTATTTCACTGGCGACGAGTTGTTGGGCGGAGGACAATGTACCGACATCCCCTCCGGATGTTACCCACAAGAACTGAAGGAATTTTAAGGGAGATCTCGACGACCAATGTGAGGCGTACTTGCGCAAGTATCCATTGAAGTGGTACCTCTAAAGTGATAAGGAGAGCTTACCTGCGTTATTCCTTATATAGTGTGTGCTATATCAGGCAGCTTTGTTTTCGTCGTGGACACTACTGCGTCTTACTGTTGATTTTCGCTCCTCACGCACACAGCTGATTGTTGATGTCGGGTTAGGCGGTGTCTACGCACTGCTCATGCGCTGAACTATGAGGAGGAAATCACCAATACCGGCCCACTGGTTTTTCCGGTCGGGAGCCGCAACGAGGATATGCATCATCACCTCAGCGTCGGAGGAAGACGGAGCCATCACGCGATCATACGCTGAGGAGATTCAAGATAATTAAGTAGGATCTGTCAGATTCTACCAGAGGATTTCGTGCTGCAACGTGACGCATTTTAGTCAGGAAGTTCTGCGGTAGCTTCAGCACATACGTGAGGTCAGTTAAGTTTTCTATTCAGCTTCATGATCTCCTTGAGGAACGGCTTCTGAAGTAAAACCGGTGAGTACATTTCCGTTACGAGGATCTCTACAGTGCACGGCATTTGCTGTAACAGCGGTTTTCTGTGGTACTGCTTCGACGAACTCTGGTCTTTTGCTCATTAGACCCTTGTGACTATTAGACATGTGCGAACAGTACAGTTGACAGTTCACTCCATCGTTCAGTAGGAGATTCCTATGCTGAGATCCTTCCATATTTCTAGCAGTGGTTATCCTTTATGGGAATTGGAAGTGTACAGTTAAGGGTTTCCTTGAAACTTCATGTCCTCTTTGTTTCCAGTGACTATCTTGGCACGGCTTTACACATTTATCTATTCCCTTAACTGGAACTGACTGAATTTTTACTTTTAGGAAAGTGTCATCGCTCAGATTAAAAAGTAATAATTAGTCTCATAACCTTTTTTTTTTTTTATAGGATATTCTGTTCCAGCTAAAGGTCTTGCCTAATTCTCTATAAAAAATTAATTTAAAAAATGGCAGCAGCTAGCATGAATCAACCCTCACCTTTCCTTTCAGATGCAGGGGAACCCGTAGTACCATGGAAAAACTGGAGGAAGAGTTTTGAGACTTATCTCATTGCTATAGGTGCAAGTGGGTTCTCAGCTATAAGGAGGCAACATATATTACTTCATAACCTAGGAGCAGAGGGAAGGAAAGTTTTTGACAGCCTGCCTGAGTTAGAAGGGGAAGAAATGGGAAATGAGGAAAGGGATGTTTATGATTACAGCATGAAAAAGTTAGAAATTCAATTTGCTGACAAGATAAACGTTGTTTTAGAGAGACATACATTTTTTAGTAGAGTCCAAGCTAAAAATGAGAAGGTAGGAAATTACATCGCAAGTTTAAGAGGACTATCGAATACCTGTGAATTTAATGAGTTAACTGATTCTTTGATTCGTGACCAGTTAGTGTGCTGCACAAATAATAAGAAGATACAGGAGAAATTACTTGTAGGAAATCCTGATTTAAAGAATGCCATTGATATTGCGAAGAGTGTTGAACACACTGCAGAATGTATTAAGGAAATTAATGTACCTGTTGAAAGCAGTGTAAGTGAAGTCTGTGAGGAACTCAAAAATGTATGCGCCATTAAGGGTGCTAGGAAAAATGTATTGTTAAGAGAGTTCAATATGGAAAAAGTATATTCAGAGAACAGACTTAAATGTTTCCGTTGTGGTAGTACTGGGCATTTAGCAAATAATGTAAATTGTCTTGCAAGAACAGCCACGTGCCAGAAAAGTAATCGTAAGGGTCATTTTGAACGTGCTTGCAAGGATATGTCTACTAGGTCTGTAAATACCATTGAGACTAGCGATGAATTCAGGAACAAATATGTTTTGCAAGTAGATGTGGATGAATATTGTAAAGTGCACAAGATTGGTCTTCCTAAGTTTCATATTGGGTTGGAGGGGCACAAACTGGAAGTATATGCTGACTCATGTTTACCATTTACATTTATCAATAGTGAAACTTTCCATACAAACTTTATGGAAGGGGAGTTATCCTTAGAAAAACCTGATGTGATCCCTGTGGGATATAATAAAGACCCCATTCCACTAGGAGTGGCTACCATGAGGATCACATTTAAAGACAGGAGTACTGTGGGCAAAGTGTACATAGCAAGGAATGGATCTAATCTTTTGGGATGGGCTCATCAAAAAGATCTAGGCATAAAACTTGACCCCTCAGCTGAGGTTCCTGTCATGCTTGTGGAAAGAACCGTTTGTGGGTTGGAGCTAATTGAAGAGTTCCCTGAAGTTTTTACAGATAAACTTGGGTGTTTGAGAGAGTACCAGCACAGAATCAAATTGAAGGAAGGCGCCAAACCAGTGGCGCACAAGTGCAGGAACATTCCACTGATGATGAAGGAACCTCTGAGACAGGAATTGGACAAATTGTTAAAACAAGAAGTCATTGAGCCTGTGGAATGTGCCGAATGGGTTGCTCCCATTGTCATTACTTCCAAGGCTAATACAAAAAACATTAGACTATGCATTGACTTGAGAGAGTTAAACAATAACATATGGATCGACAGGCATCCTCTGCCGAACATAACTGAATTGTTGAACCAAGTTGGCAAAGCAGAGTTCTTCACAGTGATTGATTTATCATCTGCTTACCACCAGGTGAAACTCCATCCCTCAAGTAAGGCACTCACTACTTTTATCACACCTTTTGGTGCCTTAAGGTTTTGCAGGATGCCTTTCGGCTTAGCCTCCACTGCTGCGGTTTTCCAGAGAGCTATGCAAAATATCTTGGAAGGGATTGATCACGTATTGTGCTTCCAAGATGATTTGCTAGTCTATGGAAAAGATGAGGAAGGGCACAATGAAACCTTTCATAGAGTTTTGACCAGATTAAGAGATGCTGGACTCACATTAAAAAGAGAAAAATGCCAAGTAGGTGTTCGCTCAGTCACTTATTTAGGGCATGTCATTTCCAGAGAAGGTATCAAGCCTAAAGTAGATCTTGTTGATGCCATCAAGTTTGCACCCAAGCCCAACACCAAGGAGGAAGTTAAGTCGTTCCTTGGATTGTTGGAATATTATTCGAAATTCATTAAGAATTTTGCTGACATTACTTATCCCTTGAGAAGTTTGTTAAAAAAAAATGCTAAGTTTGAGTGGGACAAAGGATGTAACGAAGCGTTTGAAAAATTTAAGTATCACATTGCTAATGCTCCATTTTTAGGACGATTTGACACTAGTAAGCGTATCATAATTACTACTGACGCAAGTTCAAAAGGTATTGGGGCCACACTCAGCCAAGTGTCAGAAGGGTAAGAAAGAGCTGTAGCTTTCGCGTCAAGAGCTTTGACGGAAGCTGAATCTCGTTATTCAGTTGTCGAAAGAGAAGCACTTGCGTGCTTCTGGGCAGTGAAACATTTCCGAATGTTCGTCTGGGGTATACCTTTCACTGTAAGGACGGATCACAAGCCCTTAGTAAGTGCGTTATCTTTGAAAAACATAGAAAGAACTACTCCCAGGATCTCAAGATGGTTCCTTGGTCTTGAAGGGTTTCATTTTAAGATCGTATACATACCTGGACAATTCAATCAGGCAGCCGACTGTCTGTCCAGACTTCCCTTGGAGAACAAGGAACCAGGCAGTAATGTGGTAGATGAGTTCGTAGTGGCGAACGTAACTGAAGGAATAAGCAAACAGGAATGGGAGGAGAGTATGCAAAATGATCAAGTATTTCCCAGACTTAAACAACTGATATTGAATGGCTGGCCAAGTAAGTGTTCTGATCTCAAGAATGGTGAGGATGGGTTTTGGGAAGTACGAAACAAACTATACTTCCGTGAGCAAAATCTTTACAGAGGAAACAAACTTGTACCTCCGGAGAGTTTGAGAGAGAAAATTGTAAGTTTGGCACATGAGGACCATTTAGGATGTAGTATTACGAAGAACAAAATCCGTCTCCATTATTGGTGGCCAAGCACGGATGCCATGGTTGAGAGAAGTATAAGACAGTGTTTACCGTGTGCTGTGAGCGACAAGAGCAAACATGTTAGTAAGGGCCAAATTTCCACAGTGGATGTTCCATCCGTTCCTTGGAACAAATTAGCCATGGATATCATTGGTCCTCTAAATGTGAAGGGACTAGGAGGAAGATTCATACTCACCCTAGTAGACTACCACTCTAAATGGATCATTATCAAGATAGTGGACAATGTCATCACTAGCACAGTCATTTCATTTTTGCAAGAAGTATTCCGCACTGAAGGAGTACCTCAGACCATAGTTACAGACAACGGTGTCCAATTCATCTCATTACTCATGAAAGAATTCTTGCACACATTTTCAATCACTCATTTACAAACAGCATTGTATTGCCCAAGGGCAAATGGACTCGTTGAATGCGTCAACCGCATGATCAAGGATTGTGTTCAGCTCAATGTAAGCAATAGAACCAATGTGAGGAAAGCAGTAGATGAAATGATCTGGTCTTACCTTGTCACCCCTCACTCCGTCACTGGAGTATCACTGTTTAAGTCTCTTAAAGGTAGGGAACCAGGCACAAAACTAAGTCCCATGTGGTTGGTTGGGAACAAGACAGAAGAGGTGAATAGAAGGAAAATTATGGAAAGAGTACATGAACATCAAAGGAAATATGTGGACAGGTACAATAGTAAAACACAAAGACCAGTAAAAGTGTGGGAGGAAGGAGATGTTGTAAGGGTAAAATTACCCAGGTCTGTACATTCAGGTTGTTCTAAGTTCTCAGACAGAAAGGTGATATGCAAGGTGTTCAAAAATGTAGTATTACTTAATGATGGGCAATCCTGGAGCACTGACAGAATTGTCAAGCATAACAGCGAAGGTGTATCTGATTCTATGTGTGCGCAAAGAGTCAATGTAAACAACAGAAATGACGCTCCTAATGTAAGGGAGTCTCTGAGAAATGTACATCATAAACCCTTTTGGCATAGAGACTATGATATGTATTAATATTGTTGCTCTTCTGCACCTTTTGTCTCTCTCTCCTTTTCTCTTTCGTCCCTTAGGGAAGGAGATGAGTTGTATCTTGACTTCCTTCTTTTGTCTTCTACCCTTGGTTTCTTCCTCCAACCCTCTTCCCTTCCGTTAGAACGCTCCTAGAATGTCATGAGAGTTCTAAGCTGCACTCCCTGTGCCAACTGTCATTCTCACAGTGGGTTATGGATGTTGGTTGCATTTACCCATGCTAATAAAGTTACTCAAGAATACCAGCAATATTGGAGTTTATTTCACACTTCTCTCCCAATTGTTACACGTTGGGGCTCACACTTTTGTGCCTTTAACAAACACATGCCTGCTCTTGATGGAGAGGGAGAATTCGGAAAGCACTTGACACATGCTTTCTGTCAGTGGTGAGCTCTGCTCTGTAATTGCAGTGCTGAGCACGCACTGAATTTGCAGGGCACCAGGCAAGCCACAGGCCCTGGGAGAGCATGGGGCACGAAGAGGTCGGCAGGCAGCAGGCCAGCACATAAGGCAGATGCCAAGTGGTTAGTCTCTGCTGCTGGCCAGCAGTTAGCATGCAACAGGCCAACACAACAAGGCGGCAGCCCAAATGGCAGTTCCTCCTAGCAGCACCACAGTCCTCTTGGTAATGGGAAAATTGTAGAGCCAACAGTGTCAGGTTAGAAGTCCACGCAGTGGCTAATCGGACTAGAATCAAGGCTCAGTAGGCAGCAGGGCAACAAGCAGGAAAGCAGTCCAGACGAGTCCTTTCAGCAGCACAGCAGTTAGCAGGCAGCATGGCAACAAGCGGAAAAGCAGTCCAAATGAGTCCTTTAAGCAGCAGTCCTTCTGAAAGAGGTTCAGTTCCAGATCCCAAAGTGCTTTACCAACATGGGGTCAGAGCCCCTGTACTTATACTCATAAATCTCTTTGATATAGGGGGTTACTCCACAAGAAACCTTAGAAGTGCACAACAATTCCGTTCAACCCAGTACTGGTTCCAGACATCAGTATGGGGTAAATCAGTCCTTTGTGTGAGGGTAAGACACAGTCATATACAAATGTAAAGCATGAACGCCTCTACCTCTCCCACCCCAGGAAGACCATCAATATGCAGATGAATGCAGATGTAACCTCTGTCACACCCAGCCCTTCCTGTGTTCTGGCTGTCTGGAAAGTATGCACCAAGTGTAGCTGTTATTCAGCCCTAGACATGGATTGGAGTCAAGCTGCAAAGCACAAAGGGGCATATTATCAAGCCCCTATCGCCACCACAACGTCACTTTTTGTGACGTTGTGGTGGCGATAGGGTCAGTGCCCTATTACCAAGGCAGCGTTGAACCACATAACGTGGCTAAAAGCCACGTTAAGTGGCTTAACGCTGCCTTGGTAATAGGGCCCCTTTCACGCTAAAATTAGAGTGAAAGGGGCGTGCAGTGGGTGTTGCGGTGGGGATTCCACCGCAACACCCATTCACTTCGACGCTCCCACCTATTATCAAGAGAGGCGATAATAGGTGGCAGCGACGAAATTAAGACCAGGAAAATCCTGGTCTTAAGGTGGAGAAACGAGGAGAAATGCTTCATTTCTCCTCGTTTTTGCTTTTTCCATGTGTGCTGCCTTGTGCAGCACACATGGAAAAAGCAAATGCCAAGGTTTGTTTATGTACAGGAAGGTGTCCTTCCTGTACATAAACAAACCTGTTTTTAAAAATGCCATTTTGTAACTTACATGTGTGCTGCATGAAGCAGCACACATGTAAGTTACAAATGGCATTTTAGGTCTGTTTATGTACAAGAAGGGACTCCTTCCTGTACATAAACAAACCTCCCCTGCTCGCAGACACCCTTGCACTCTGGTGCAAGGGTGCCTGCGTTGGCGTTAAGTCGTGAGACTTAGCGCCATCGCACGGGGAAACTCCAGGCTGCACCATATCATTGGTAATATGGTGCAGCCTAGCGTTTCCGAAGTGGCGATGAGAGGCGTTAAGCCAAGGAGGCTAACGCCTCTCATCGCCACTTCCTTGCTAATATGCCCCTAAGAGTCATAAGCACAGAGAAATGCCCACTTTCTAAAAGTAAAAGTAACATTTCTAAAATAGTAATGTAAAAATCAACTACACCAGTAAGCAGGATTTATCACTACTATTCTAAACATACCAAACATTGGAACATTACTCCTTCCAGATCAGGAATTACCACTTAAACATATATAAGGGAATTCTCAATGCTAGCCTGTGAGAGGAGAAGGCCTCACAGCAGTGATAAACACAATAGGCTGTTTGCCACTACCAGGAAATGCCACACAATAAATGCACATGTCCTACCTTTTACTTGCACAGCACCCTGCCCATAGGGCTACCTAGGGCCTACCTTAGGGGTGACCTATATGTAGTAAAAGGGGAGTTTAAGTCTTGGCAGTATTTTTTAATGCCAAGTCAAAGTGGCAGTTAGCTGCGCATGCAGGCCCTACTGTGGCAGTCCTGAGACAGGTTTGAAAGGCTACTTCTTTGGGTGGCACAAGCAGTGCTGCAGGCCCACAAGTAGCATTTAATTTACAGGCCCTGGGTATATGGTATACCACTTTACAAAGAAATACAAGTAAATTAAATATGCCAGACAGGTGTAATCAATCATACCATGTTTAAAGGAGAGAGCACATGCACTTTAGTACTGGTTAGCAGTGGTAAAGTGCCCAGAGTCCTAAAGCCAAAAAAAGAAGGCCATAAAAATAGGGAGAGGAAGTCAAACAATTCTGGGTATACTCCTGCAAAAAGGGCCAGGTCCAAAATCCTCCCATTTAGAAATTACAGTTATATAATGTAATAAGGCAATATCAATGTTATCCAATGGGAGAGATATACCTCGCACTAGTGAAAAACGTATGTAAGAGTTTTTCACTATCAGGACATGTAAAACCTAAAAGTACATGTCCAACCTTTTAAATACACTGCACCCTGTGCTTGGGGCTGTCCAGGGCCTATATTAGGGGTGAATTATATGTATTAAAAAGGAAGGTTTGGGCCTGGCAAAACATTTATTTTGCCATGTTGAAACAGCAGTTTAAAGTGCACACACAAGTTCTGCAATGGCAGGCCTGAGACATGTTTAAAGATTTAGTTGAATGGGTGGCACAATCAGTGCTGTAGGATCACTAGTATCATTTTAATTTCAGGCCCTGGGCGCATGTAGTGCACTTTGCTAGGGACTTACAAGTAAATTAAAAATGCCTATTGGGTATTAGCCAATGTTACACTGTTTTGAGTAAAGAGCACTAGCACTTTTGCACTGGTTAGCAGTGGTAAAGTGAGAAAAGTCCTAAGGCCAGCAAAAACAAAGTCAGCATAAACAGTAGTTCAGAGGGCAAAAAGATAGGTGGAAACCACACCAAGGATGCCAGGTCTAACAGGAGCAAAGAGCTAGGGCCCAGATTTATCAAGGTTTTGCATTACCCTTGCACCAAGCATGGCTTCACTGAGATTTACCATGCCACACAAAGGCTCCCTGCGTGGACCTGTGTGGCTTGGTAAATCTGGTGTAATGCAAGACAGCACAAGTCACCGCCTTGCGTTACACTGCACCACAATGTCTGTGTTGGCACTAGGCTTCACTGACTGCACCAGCGCAAGGAGAGGCCATGAATGAGTCATATTTTGATAGATATGGCACATTCCTGTCCTCTCCCTTCCACACAGTGCAGCACAGCAAGGTGTATTGCTGCACTGCATTGCTTTATAAAGTCATGAATCTGTGCCTAGAGTCTTCCCGGTACAAGACAGAGGCCTCGTGGTGAGTAATAAAGGGTGAAAGAGAGAGAGGGAG
This sequence comes from Calotriton arnoldi, assembly GCA_963921515.1. Lineage (NCBI taxonomy): Eukaryota > Metazoa > Chordata > Amphibia > Caudata > Salamandridae > Calotriton > Calotriton arnoldi. The sequence goes on along the minus strand of CAWUFW010020729.1, from coordinate 41,249 downwards.
GCCTAGGAGGTTCTCAAGTTTTTGTACCCTACTACCTGAAGAGTGTCACAATAAATAACTTAGACCTTATGCTTCATCACTTTCTACAGCAATGCATTTGGCTGCATAAATTTTAAGCATGGGGTTATTTAAGATACACTGCTTCACTGGTAATTAGGATGGCGAAATCTCCAAAAATGGAGAAGAGGGATGAATCTCTTCCCCTCTTTTAGTGACTTAGAAGCAGCTCCCAACAGACCCGACTCCAAGCTATAGATTTACAGAAAGAACAAGAGTGGGGTCAGATCTCAACCCTTCCTATTACTTAAAAGGCACAGTGCACTCACCATACATGCCACATCCTACAGATGCGACGAACTATGAATGCGTAATTTGGATAATATTCAGCAAACCTTTATCCACTCCCGTATTGCTTACAATGTCCATAATTGCTGGCTAGACGGTCAATGGCTGTAACGAGCTCCATACACTTGATATAGATTGAACACATAGAATGAGTTTTGTATTTCTCGTTGAAGAGATATGAGATCACACATGGCTCGTTTGAGCTTTTTTAACACAAGTAGTGATGGAGGACTCAATCAACGAGAAAGTCCATCACAACTCGGTATGACCAGTCTCCTTTGAAAATCTGAATACTTGGCGACTTAAAAAATGAGATGAGTAGAGAATGGTGTTAAACAGATACGTTGAAAGCTCTGGTCGGGTGCAGGCCCTAGAAGCCAAGCTGGCCTTAGATCACATCCAGGGATATGTTTATCTGACTGGGCTATGTTTGATGACTTAAACCTTCATCCAGAATGCCCAGCCTGTGCTATATCTCTTCATTTTTGTATCTCTTCATACTTTAGACATGGAATATTTCCCTCTCACAGGTACAGGGAGCTAGGCCTACACCCTTTAAGAGTCGTTCTCGGAAAAGAAGATGACAATGCAGATGAAAAACTGGTAAATTCATTCCTCCTTCTTCATTTTCATAGCCTGCTTCCTCCCTTACTGAATTCCCAAAATGGCAAATTCTCCCTACAGCTCTACACAAGTACCAGCCTACATCATACCATGTCTTGCCTTACAACTCTGGCAAGTAAAGAAATTGATCCTTTCCATCGTTTACGCTGATGTCTACTCCCTAACACTGAGCATGCCTTAGCCAGGTCAGCTCATCTCTCTTGCCTGTTGTTTAAACCTGGCATCCTTGGCGTGATTTTCCCCAGTCTTTATGCCTCTGCCTCCTGTATTTTTGCTGTGTTGGATTTCTTTTTTTGCTGGTCTAAATGCTTTGGGTGCGTTGCCACTGCTAATTAGTGCCAAAGTGCAAGTTCCCTATGTAAATTGTGAATATGGATTGGTGTTTCCATGATTGGCTTGTTTGACATACTACTAAGTCCCTAGTACAGTGCACTGTGTGTGCCCAGGTCCTGTAAGTCAAATGCTGCTAGTGGGCCTGCAGCACTGATTGTGCCACCCACACAAACAGCCTTTCAAAGGGGTCTCAGACTTGCCACTGCAGCGTCTGCGCGCAGTCCCTACTGTCATGTCGACCTGGAGAGTGCACCCACTTGCCAGGCCCTAACCTTCCCTTTTATTACATGTGAGTCACCCCTAAGGTAGGCCCAACATACCCCTGTGGGTTGGGTGCAGTGATTGTAAAAGGTAGGATATGCGCTGATGCGAGTGACATGTCCTGATAGTGAAATACAGTGTATTTCGTTTTTCACTATTGAAAGGCTATCTGTCCCATAGGATAGAATGGGAGTTTATTTATAAAATCTTTTTTTAACAGCAAGTTAAAACATCTTTTTTATAACAGCAAGTATAGCTTCCTATTGAGACAAGATAGAAAGATGGTGCCTGAACTCAGAATATAAAAATGCACCTTTTAGTAAAGATTATTTTTATATTGTGTGTTTGAAAATACCATAAGTAGGTATTTTCTTGCTTAGCCTTTCTGTGTGCCTCTGCTGGTTTGTAGAGTGACTGTCTGGCTTTGGAGTGGCAGGGGCTGGGGATGTGCATTCACTGTAGACAGCCACTGGGGGGGTTGAGGTGTGTCCTGCCTTTCCTGAATGAGACAGGGCTGGGCTGAATAGACGTGGGCTGCATTGAGAGTAGGGGGAGGAGATTTCCTTTCACCTGAATGGGCCTGGTCTGCCTTATGCAATGCTGTCTCCGCCTCCTGCCGGGGAGCTGGACCAGAGAGGACAGAACTGGTTTTGACTGAGCACAGAGCCTCTCTGCCACAAGATAACAAAGAGAAATGGAATATAAATATGGGGGCCCAAACCCCAGAACTTTAGAATACGTCTGGACTCGAGAGGAACCTCTGCCAAGGAGAAAAGCTGTAAAGATGAAGGAGAAGTACTGCCCCGTTGATGTGTGCTGTCTGGGGTTGGCCTGCAGTGGCATTTTCTGCCAAGGAGAGGACAAAGACTTTGCTGTGTGCTGTGTATGCTGCTTGAAGAAGATCTCCAAGGGCTTGAAGTAGAGCTTGCCTCCTGTTCTGAAGTCTCAGGGACAAAGACTTTACCACCAGCTCCCCTGAACATCCTTGCTCGGAGTTCTGACCTGCCAAGGGGTGCCTGTTCCTGTGCTGGGCTTCTGGAGGTTGTTCCTGCTTCTGAGAGCTGGAAAAGAGATGTAACTAAAGAAGCATGACACATCCGCACCTGTTTCCGATGCATCACTGATGTGCCGCTGAAGAAACCGACACAGCACCTGCCTGCAGCTGGATAAATCGCCACAAGCCGAATCTCGTGCACCGACCTCCAAAGTCCAAGATCACTGCACCGATTCCGACGCAGGCCCTGTGCGACTGCAAGAACCGACGCATCGTGGGACCGCGGCTGAAGAGATCCATGCAGAGCCGTTGCTGCCGCCACTGCATCGAGGACCGATTCATCCCCGATTCCCCACGCATCGCACCGGGGCGCCAAGTCTACAACAACACCGGGGCTGCAGTAAGAAACTGACGCATCACATCCCCACACAGTAAGAAACCGACGAATCAACTCCTCTCCAGTGAGGAACCGACGCATCACCTACCCTGCGTGGCAGTAAGGAACCGACCCATCACCTCGCCTGGAGCAAGGAACCAACGTATCACCTTCCCTGTGCGTAAGATACCGACGCATCACCTTCCCTGCGGCTGTTTTTGTTTATGATTTTGACACATCCAAGGTACTTTGTGTAGAAAGTGTCGCATCTATAGTTTCCTATGGACAAAACTGTTTTTACCTTCTAAAAGTTACATTTTGGTTATTGTATGTTGGATTTTTGTCGTTTTGGTCTTGTTTGGTTTAGATAAAGATTACTTATTTTTCTAAACTGGTGTGGTGTCTATTTGTAGTGTTTTCACTGTATTACTGTATGTGTGCACAAATGCTTTACACACTGCCTCTGAGATAAGCCTGTCTGCTCGGGCCAAGCTACCAAGGGGTGAGCAGGGGTTAATTTAGAAGTGTAGCCCCCTTACCCTGACTAGGAAGAAGGGGCCCTACTTGGACAAAGGTGCAAACCATTGCTAACTACAGACCCCCATTTCTAACACTGGTGGGCAGCGGTGAGGATTAGGACTTGCATTTGTGCCTAACATACTGTGATTGGTGTACACTACTAGTATAGTGCAGACCATTATGTGACCACATACTATTTGGTGACTTTTTCTTTTGTTTTATATTTCTTTATTAATTTCAGGATAGACATACAACATATAGAAATGGAATATGTTCCATAATCCTTGCTACGTGCTCCGCCAGGCGGAAAGCTAAGACGAAAGCCATAAAACCAAAAAGATAAGGACACAATGAATAACAAACCCCCCCCCCCCTCACAAATCCTCCCTCACCCTTTGAAGGTTTAGGGCACGTATGATTGATGTTTCCGAGCTCAGACCCCGATCCAAATTCTCTAACTCTGTGTGCCCTGAGATGACCCATCGTTCGAAGGTACGCTCTGAGGTGGGTCCGCCAAACGTAGGAGTCTTAAGTATTTCGGGCAAGTGAGTTCCTTGAATTCCAAAGTCAATAGCGATAGAATGGGCTTCCACAGATCATGGAAAGAGGCCCCTTGGTTAGCTAATGAAAGAGATTTTTTCCATCCCGAGAACCCCCCACAGTCTATGCAACCATCCGACATAGGTAGGCGTTGTTGTCTTCCCCCAGTGGGATAGGATGTTTTGTAAAGCCGCCCCCAGTGCTAATGCCATCTGATTTTCCCGCCTTGATCTAAGTGGGAAGGTAATGGGATTGGGCAGGCCTAGGAGAATGTAGGATGGGAAGCGAGGTATTTGAGTTTGGAAATGGGAATCGATGTCGTCCAAAACCTGTTGCCAGTAATGTGACAGTTGGGGGCACTCCCATAGTAGGTGGGTCAAAATACCCAATGAACCACAGGCCCTCCAGCATAAGGGGCTACGTGCAGGATTGCCTCTGTGAAGCCGTGGAGGTGTCAAATACCAATATGCTACTATTTTTGTTGCAGTTTCTATATTAGCGACACTATGTGCAGAGTGGCGAGCCCTGAAGTAGATATCCTGCCATTCCTTCTGCGACAATGTCCTGCCCAGTTCCCCCTCCCATCTCTGTTGACCAGGAGTTTTCTCAGTACTGGGACATCTGCGGATTAGTTTGTAAAGGTCCGTCGTCAGTCGAGCATCTGTGTGTCTTGTGAGTAACCATTTTTCAAATGACGTAAGCTATCTCTCTGCCCCCCCTCGTATCTCTGGCTGCAGTACCCAATGCCTAATCTGTTGATAATGGTAGCGTTCTTTTTCGGGAAGGTTATGCTGCGCCCGTAGGTAATTAAAAGGCAAAGGCCCTTCCACATCGAAGAGGTGTCCTACTGAATGGCAACCTGCTTTTGACCACTGCGCAAAGTTAATTGCATCCATTCCCGGAGTGAAGTCTGGATTATTGACTATAGGCGTGATTGGTGACGGGAACGTTGTGAGCCCTCGTGAGACAGCCACCCTGTCCCAAGCTGACATGGTGGAATGCGTCACCTTGGATAGGTACAGATTGCGCGGTCTGGCCTATTTAGTGAGAAAATGGACCCCCCACAGTTGTTGCTTAGCTAGTGCCCTGTCCATGAACAGCCAATGCTTCTCGGACTCCGGCTGAGACCATTCGACCAGAGCACGCAACTGCACTGCCCAGTAGTATTCCTGCAAATTTGAAATCGCCAATCCCTCCTCGGTTGGAGCTCTGTAGCCTAAGTCTCTGCGCATCGTAGGCCGCTGGTCCTGCCAGATGAAGCGTTCTAAATCCGTCTGCGATGCGCGCAGCACTCCTGAAGGAGGGGCCACAGGGAGGGCCTGGAATATATATATGATTTTAGGTAGTACTGTCATTTTAATGGCTGTGACACAGCCCAGCCAGGACAGCGAGTATGGTCGCCATCGACGGAGGCAGTCGCGGATCTGCCGCAGCAATGTCGTGTAGTTCAAGGAAACAGTGCTTTGAATGTTGCTTGTAAGATGCAGACCCAAGTAGGGAATAGAATCCTGAGCCCATTGAAGGCGGTGTGCACGTTTAAGGGAGTCCAACGTAGCTGGACTGAGAGTCAAACCCAGAGCCTGGGACTTACTGACATTCATCTTGAATCCCTATGCATGCGCAAAGCGTTCAAGCTCCGCCAACAAGGCAGGTAGCGACCACTCCGGTTGCTCCAGGGTGGCCACCATGTCGTCAGCGTACAGACTGATTTTGTAGTCCTCTCCTCCAAACCTTACTCCAGAGATTGAAGGGTCGTCACGCACTCTTTGCGCCATGGGCGCCATGTATAGAGCGAATAAGAGTGGTGAGAGAGGGCACCCCTGTCTCGTCCCTTGTTGGATTGGGTAGGGGGCCGAGACCACTCCATTCACCCAGACCAGAGCAATAGGGTTGGTGTAGCTGCCGAAGACCCAATTGACAAAACGATCTGGTAGACCAAAGTGATGTAGGGTAACTTTGAGATAGGGCCAGTGTACCCTATCACACCCCTTCTCGGCATCTACTGAGAGTACCATGCGCTCTTCCTGGAAACGCTCAGATTTATCTATTATATGAAGGTGGCGTTTAGTGTTGTCAGAGCACTGGCGTCCCGGTACAAAGCCCAACTGGTCTGGGTTGAGTAGCCCGGGAAGGCAGGAGGAGAGCCTCTGCGCCAGGTTCCCTGTGAATATTTTAAGGTCTACGTTAAGGAGGGACATAGGGCGGTAGGATGCGCAGTTCCGCTTGTCCTTCCCCGGTTTAGGTATAACCGTGACTAGCGCCTCCAGCATCGTGGGCGGAATGGGAGAGGACGAACCAATTGAGTTGAATACCCTCACTAGCAATGGGGCCAGGGTTGTACAGAAGGCCTTATAAAAAAGGGAGGAGAATCCGTCTGTGCCCGGAGACTTAAGTGGTTTTAATTGTGATATGGCAGATATAACTTCCTCGAGTCTGAATGGTGCTTTGAGGTCCTCCAACTGACTAGGAACTAGCCTGGCGGTGTTTACTCCCTGCAGATATTGCATAGGTGCCGTTTCAGGAAGTTCCTGCTCTTTGTACAAGGATGCATAATATTGTCTAAAGCTATCCGCAATGCCCTGATCGGTGGCCTGCTCCTGCCCAGAGTGATCTATAACCATTGAGACATTGGACAATCGCCGCTGTGACCGCAACTTGTTGGCTAAAAGTCTCCCACATCTGTCCCCTTTGGAAGAGAATGCGTGCCGCAGCCGCAGTGCAGCGTGCTCGGCCTTATCGATGTCCAAGCCCGCGAGCTGGGCTCTCGCCGCTGTTAATTGCTTCCAGACCCTGGGAGCACCAGTTCTTTGGTATATTCGCTCTAGTTCTGCCACCGCGTCTGAGAGTTACTCCCTCTTTTCTCTCCGAGATTTGTTATCATGCGCAGATATAGCTAAAACCTTCCCCCTGACTACCGCTTTCAATGTATCCCGCAATATGGCAATGGGGGTATCTGGCGTATCATTATTGGCCAAGTAATCCACTATGGCCTGAGTAATACGCTGAACAACCATGGGGCGTTGTAATATAGTCTCTCTTAACCTCCACAGCCGACCAGTAGGGCATGGACAAGAGAGGGCTAGAGATATGTGCACTGCCTAATGATTCAACAGTGCGCAAGGAAGTATCTCGACCTGTTGAGTTTGTTGGGATATCGCGTCAGTGGTCAGTATGTAATTGATTCTGGCATGTCTTGTGAGGGTGGGAGTAGAACGTGTACTCTCTTGACGTCGGGTGTCGGGCCCTCCATATATCTGTCAGTCCCGTCTCCGTTAGCATCTGTCTCCCTTTTTCAGTAAGGGCCCCAGTCTGGCCATACCGCTGGGCCGATCTATCCAGTTTGTGATCAAGGACAAGATTGAGATCCCCGCCTATGATTAGTGATCTGTCTGGGGATTCGGCCACCCCTTTTACCACCTCATAAAGAAACTCTTCCTGGCCGGAATTCGGGGCGTAAACTGTGGCAATTGTTAGCACGTGCTGGCCCAAAGTGAATGTATGCGCCAACAACCTGCCCTTAATTTCAGCCCGTTTGGGACCTATTTTACCTTGGAAGGTCGCAGAAACTAAAATGGCGACTCCAGCTGTTTTGGCCGAGTGGGAGGAGAATAGCTGGTGAGGGAGGCCCTGGCCCGCAGCCTGTGAGTGTCTCAGGGCAGTAGATGTGTCTCTTGAAGGAGGCAAATGTGTGCATCTGAGTTTTTGAGAAACGAAAGGATGGCCCGCCTCTTAGATGGGTTGTTAAGGCCTTTTACATTAAGCGAGATTATTTTAAGGGACGCAGCCATAGGGTAATTTCGCAGGTGCGCCTAGCGTGATTATAAGGCCATGGTCAGTACAAGGGCCTGGGTCGCTAGAAGGTGAAGGCCTGTCGGGCAATCAGGGGCCATCCCCGGTGCAATAACCTCAGTACAGATGGCTTGTGGTGGAGGAAGGAGGAAACCCACAAAACCCCAAAACGAAACCCCTACAAGTAAACATGGAACTTTGAACATTTTTATAGGCCTGGGTGGCCAACCCCATGGAAAGGCGTAAGATGTCAGCAGGATCCATCCCGCCTACCCGCTCCACCCAGGCCCCATGCAGTAACAACCAGGGAGCATTCAATTACAAGCTGTTGCATCCATCTCCCCCTTCTTTTCAGTGTGGCCAAACCCCTCCTAGTCCGCATTAGCCGTCTCTTCTCCCAGGGAAGCAATGACTGCCTGCCTCTCTTTGGCGATAGTCTCAGGGTCCGGTCGGAGACAAAGCGGGGATCGGCCGACTCTCTTCCAGCCTTCAGTTCGAGGTCGGCGTCGTCTGGACCCTTATTGTTCAGGCACGTTCAGATCTTCATCAGCTAGGCCGAGCAGCTTCTTGGCATCCTGCAGAGTGCGGATCTGGACCAGTGAGCCCTCCCATTTGAAGATTAGGCGAAAGGGCTGACCCCAAGAGTAAGAGATGTATTTGGAGCGCAAATGGGAGGTGATCGGCCCGAGCTCCTTTCTTTTTTGTAGGGTAGACGCAGCTAGATCCTGGAAGAGCAGGGGCTTGATAGATCTGAATTCGATTGGATGTTTGGCTCGGGCCTCTCGGAGGATCCTTTCTTTAAGCTGAAAATCATGTACGCACGTGAGTATGTCAGGGGGGGAGCCGTCGCTGCTCTCTGCGGGCCCACCCGGTGGGTTCTGTCCAGCTAAACCCGTTGCTCCGGCGGGGTACCCAGAATGAAGCGGAAAAGTTTCTCCACGAAAGCCTCGATATCATGCCCTTCGGACACCTGTGGAACAGCTCGGATCCGTATGTTGTTCCTCCGGGGATGGTTTTCGAGGTCTTCCGCGTGAGCCTGGTGGTCCAATTGTTGATCCTGCAAGCGAATGACCTCTTTTTGGAGCTGTTCTATCTCCTCATCTCTTGTTGTAGCCTGTGTCTCCAGTATATCTACTGTATCACCCAGCGAGTCCAGGTCTCTCCGTGTCTCCCGTAACTCCTGGGTCATCTCCCTCTTCATGGTATGGATGTTGTCTTTCAGGGAGGGAAATAGGGACTCCAAGAAGGCCCATGTGATCGGGCTATAGGCTTCCCCTGTCTCCGTGTCTGCGGGACCACCAGCCATGGAAGAGTGAGTCTCAGAGCTCCCGGTACCAGACCGGAGGAGGAGGTCCTTAACCGACCGGTCTTTCTTGGTTTTGGTGGAAGCCATCTCGATTAGTGCTACGCCCAGACTCACGAGGCGCACCGTGAGGCACAGCTGGATGCGATGAGTGACCACAGTCCTATATCTCCTGCCCTGTTACCACAGGTGCCCCGCAGCTTCTGGACACTGTGGATTGTGTGGCAGCCCCACGACCGGAGCTTGTGCAGGGGCCTTTCGCAGCTTAAGCCCAACTCCCCTCGCTTTTAGCCCAGGGACTGTGACAGATTCACAGGTACCGCGTGTGATGGCACTACATGCAGTCTCTTACGGCTGGACTCTCACACAGGATTGGGGTGGGGGGCATCGCGCTACCTCCAGGTGTCAGGTACAATCCAGGAGGACCAGTGCTGGCAGTTACGGGCCCCACAAGCAACCAAGCTCTCCCGCCTCCTGGGCCTCCCCACCGCGTTTCTCCAGGGTGCAAGGAGAAAAAGGGGGCGAGGCAAGCGTCGCTCACCTTTCCAGTGTCCACACTCTGCCCTTCTCCGTCTCAGCTCCCTCCGGCCGACCAGTTCCTCGATCCCTTCTCACTCCTTCACAGAGGAGGGGGAAAGCGGTTCGCCGCAGCCTCGCAAGCCCAGACTCAGGCCGCACCGGCGGGTCCACCCTCCCGCTGCTCACTCTGACTCAGGGCGGGCAAGTTCACTCGTCCCCCGTATCCGGGACAGGATCTAGGCCTCAACTCCAACCAGTCGGCCTGGGGGTGTCTCCCACGGTCACAGCTCCCAGCGAGGCCCGGGACCTCTGGCCCCAACAGGACCCAGCGCAGTGTTCGTCATGGAGCAGGGGGGGGCGGAGGGGCGGCCCGCTCAATGATCACCGCTGTCTTCCACTGCTTGCTGTCCCCACCGGCTCCACCTATCCGCCAGATTGGGCCTCCGCTGCGCAACTCACCGCCTCAGGGGGCTGCGCCACGCGCTCTCCACGGCCGCCCGGTCACAAGTCGCCGGCCTGGTCTCCCGTTCTGAGGGCTTCCACCGCCGTCGGACCGGCGTCAGTCGACCGATCTCCGGCCCTAATTACATCAGGCACGATCGCCCCCAGGCAGGCCCTTAGCTGCTTGGCCACCCCGTTCTCTCCAGCGCAGCTCAGCGGAGTACGGCACAAGGAGGGGATGACCTCTCCCAAACGCAGGTCAGGCGACTCCTCCCGGGCCCTTTCCTGGCCAGTTCCACCCTCCGGTGCCGCTAGATGTGGGGGGGAGCACAGATCAGCGCTGCTCCCGGTGCTTGGCGATGTTTATTCGGCGGGGCCTAGGCGGTGGTACGGAGAAGCGAGCAGGCACGTCTTACTCGGCCGCCATCTTGGCCAAGCCCCCGATTTTTTTTCTTTTGGACTTTTTTGCAACTTGTGAACTGCCAATTTTCACTATGACAAAACCAGCATCAATTGCATCTGTGGATATTGAGTTTGAAGAGGATAGGGTGGAAACCTACATTGTGCCACAATTGAAAACCATCTGCAAAATGTTTTAAATCTCAGTAAGAGGCCTCACCAGGAAAGAGGAATACCAAAAGGCGCTGAGGGCCTGGTTAGAATCAAGGAATGCCAGTGAGCATACGGAGGAGCCTATGGTGGAGGCATAGAATTAAGATGGGCAGCAGGATGGGCCATTGGTTCTGCCTGGAGGGAGGGTGCTTTCCAGGGGGGGCAGCAGTGTGTCTTCAAAGGGGCTGCCTCCAGAGGAGCTGGAGGACAGAGAGTGAAGCAGAGTGCATGAGATGGAGCTTGCTAAGCTCAGGTTGGGGAAAGAGAGTGACATGGAGGATAAGAAATTGGAGTTAGAGAGGCAGAAACTTGCCATGGAGGAAAAAGGATGCTCTTAGAGCATGAGAGAAGTTTGAAGGAGCTGGACATAAAAGCCAAGAGAGTGGAGTCCAGTTCCAATGGTCGCAGCTTGTCTCCAGTGCCTGTGGAAGGGAGGGTGTACATCCCTAAGGAAGTGATCAAGGATTTTGTGAGACATTGATCACTGGTTCAAGCGGTATGAGGTAGCAATGAGGTCCCACAGAGTCCCTGAGAGAGACAGGGGAGCGGCGTTGTGGAGCCGCAGGGAGGGATACCTTGCTAGCCTTACCAGAGGAGGATAAAATGGTTTGTGCTCCTATGAAGGAGGCCTTAATCAGAAGGTATGGCTTGACCCTAGAAGTCAGAAGTGCAGGGCCTGTAAGAAACTTGAATCACACACTTGGGTTGTGTACATTGCTTTCTTTTGCAGAATGAATGAATGAATATGCATTTCTAGAGCGCATGGCTACCAAATAGGCCTCCCAGCGCTAAAGGCAGTAACATCACCGTGCAGTAGTCAGGAATCACGGAAACAGAAAAGTTTTCAGAGATTTACGAAAGGCCAAATAGTTGTCCTCCAGGCGTATGTGATTAGGAAGTTGGTTCCAGCACTTTGCTGCGGTATATGCAAACATACGTCCACCGCTCCGCGATCTATGTATCCTGGGAACTACTGCTAGATGTTTATTCTCGGAGCGTAGAGATCTCTTAGGATGGTAGGGGGATATGATAGAACGAAGGATCGGTGGATCCTCGGCTGAGAGAGTTCTATGGACAATGCACAGTGCTTTGAACTGAATTCGTTCCGCAACTGGGAGCCAATGAAGAGAGGCAATATGTGGACTTGCGGATACCCGGTTAGGGACCCGCATAAGGAGGCGTGCTGCGCAATTTTGCACAGTTTGTAGTATTTTAATGGTTGAGCACGGGGAGCCTAAGTACAGCACATTGGCGTAATCAAGTCTAGAGAGGATTAGTGCTTGTACCAGCAATCTTCTTGCAATGAAAGGCAGCAGAGGGAGAATTTTCCTAATCATCCTCAGGATCCCGTAACAGGTACCTGCCACCTTCCGCGCCTGCTCCTTGAAATTAAAGTTATGGTCCAGCCATACACCAAGACTTTTAATCTGATCCTTGGGAGGTGGCATCGGACCTAAGCATCTCGGCCAGAATAGATTGCCGTCTTTGGGGAAATATTACCCAAAAACATCCACTCCGTTTTTGCCCCATTGAGTTTTAAGAATGAGCCATCCATCCATGCGGAGACCTTATCTAAACAGTTGGCCAGACTGATTTCCACATTGTCAGATTGGTTCAAAGACACAATCAGCTGGGTGTCATCTGCATAGGTGACAATCTGGATGCCGAAAGGTTCTACAATCTTGGCAAGGGGGCTCATGTAAATATTAAAAAGCGTGGGGCTCAGGGACGAGCCCTGAGGCACCCCGCATCTCAGAGGCATACTTTCGGAAATAGAGTTATCCTCAAATAATTGAAATGATCTATTGTCCAAGAAGGACTCAAGCCACTTAAGTGCGGTTCCGGTCACTCCGACCTCTCTGAGTCTCACAATCAATAGTTGATGGTTAACCGTGTCGAAGGCCGCGCTAAGGTCGAGCAGGACAATCGCCACGGAGCCACCAACATCCAGGATTTTCCTGGTTTCTTCAACCACAGCCAGCAGGGCAGTCTCCGTGCCCTGTTGGGGTCTGAAACCAGTTTGAGAGGCGTGCAGGCGTTCGTTCTTCTCAAGAAAGGCGGAGAGAACGCAATTGACATACTTTTCACCTATTTTCGAAATCCCTGGCAGAAGTGAGATTGGTCGATAGTTTGCAAATACTTCTGGGTCCAGACTTGTTTTTTTTAAAGGGCTTTGACCATAGCCCGTTTCAGAGAGAGGGAACGGATCCAGAGGAGAGTGATAGGTTAATAAGGTCCAATATGGTTGTAGCCACCGTGTCGGTAACCTGACAGAGGATAGTGGGAGGGGCCACATCACCGGGGGAGCCGGATTTCAGTTGGATCAAATAGTTTTTTAGGGCTTTTAGATCCAGGGGAGGAATTGTTTCAAGGCGAGGATCTGGCATTCGTAATTGCTCTTCCAAAGGCGAAATGTTTGGAGAAGCTAAAATAGGGGGAAAAGTAGAGTAAGGGACCGATTCCGATCTCGGCCGGTAGGGCTCCGAATCTGATTTGGATTCACCGGATCCGATTCGGAGCCCTGTTTCCCGACTGAATCGTACGCGGGTCCGGCCGAGCGAGTACGATGCAAGCACCCGCGAAATCGCCGACCGACTCGAACGCGGCTTCAACACGCTCCGACCGACTCGCATGGACACGACTCGCACCGCGCTATGGAGACGTTTCCCGGCCAGGTAAGTACGATGCGCGCCGCGAGCAGTCCGACCGACTCGCGCCGTCTGGCTCGAAAGAGCTGTCGGAGCCGGACTTTGGGGGTCCGCGTCGGACCCCCCTGTACGCGTAGGCGCGCGAGTCGCACACAGGGGAGACCCATGGGTCCCCCCTACCTGTGCATGTACGCCGCGATGCGCTTGGACACGTACACGCTGTAGGGGGCGCCCTTGTCTGCCTCACACCCATTGAGTCAATGGGAGCCCGCGTACGCGTTGTACGACAGGGTCCCATTGACTTCAATGGGAGTCCGACCGACTCGAGTCCGATGGCATGCGTGCGTATCGTACTCATTCGGTCGGACTGCTAGGGTCCGATTCGGTCGGAATTCTCTCCGGGTCCGGCTCGGTCGGAGAGATTTCCGGCCCGAATCGGAATCGGCCCCTAAATGTCTTCAATTATTTTTAAAAAGTACTTTGCCAGATTATTACATCGTCCCAGAATGTCATCAGATGGCAAAGGGGGAATAGGGGGTTGAAGAGAGATTTCGCAATCTGAAAAATTTCGCGAGGGAGTTGGATGCTGAGGTAATCTTTTTTCATAATACAGTGATTGTGCAGTTCTAATTTCTAGTTTGTAAGCTTTGATGGCCTCTCTATATTTAATTTTCTTAACGTGAGAGAAGTCTTTCCTCCAGCTTCTTTCCAGACGTTTGCATTCTTGCTTCAGCTCTCTAAGCTGGGGAGAGTACCATACACTACTTTTAAGGCCCTTTTTTTTGGTCATCCACTTTTTTGGGATCAACTGATCTAAGGAGGAGTCAAGCCAGTTGTTAAGCTTGTTATTTGCAATTTCCGGGTCGCCCTCCAACATAGGTCTAGTGTTATCAAGGATTAGTGCCCAAGACTCCGTGGGGAGTTTGGACCAGTTCCGACTCCAGTTTTTTATCGTTTCCAATGACTGACTGCTGACTGGAGAGGTCCATGTGAAGGAGATCAAGTGGTGATCTGACCACGGTATCGGGATGGGTTTTCCAACCTCAAGCTTATCGATGTTGGAGAATACCGGGTCGAGAAGATGTCCTTTCTGATGAGTAGGGCCAGTCACTTTCAGACTAAGTGATAACGCACCCAAGCTATCAATTACTTCTTCTGCAGCGGGTGTATCCATTTCATCAAAATGGATGTTAAAATCACCCAGTACAGAGAAGTTGGGAAGGAGCTCACTGATTTAGCGATAACTTCTGATAGATCACTGCTGAAATGGCCAATGGTTCCTGGAGGCCGATATATTAAGACACCCGAGAAGGTACAGGTATGAGAAAAACCGAGTGAAAAGGAAAGACTTTCACAGTCAGGGATCACACTTGCTGCCAAACGACAGTTGAATATGTCTTTATAAATAATAGCCAAGCCCCCTCCTCGAGTTAATTCACGATCCTGCCTCTGAATCAAATATCCGGGAGGGAGTGCTTGGACTAGCACCGGGTCTGAGGTTTTAGTAAGCCATGTTTCAGGAAGAAACAGGGCGTCTGGATCTTGTTCGTCCAGTAAAAGCCGAAGTTTGATAGCATGCTTAGGCATCGAACGGCAGTTCAGTAAGCACATTTTGAACACCGTTTGTGGCGGACGGATGTTAATGATTGAGAACGTGGCCAAGGAGCCTAGCTCAAAAGGGCAGTGAGGACATTTTTTCCTAATGTTTGTAGGCTCAATGGAATGCCTACATTTATGTGATACCAATTCTCTGAGGTCATGCAGCTCCTCTGTGGTGTATTGGAGCTTACCTTTCCACGGGGATCCAGGGGATCTGGCCCCTGGGCCCGGTCGGGCGCGGACGGGGGCAGACGGGCTTGCCTTAGGCGCGCCTTCGGCGCGCCAGCGGCGTGGCCGCGTCATCCGTCCTTAAGAACTGTGGGTAACGCGGAGGCGGTCGCTACTAGACCGCTAACCTAGGATAATAGTGCCCGCTCTAAGGTGTTCCCTCCCGGAGCATTGAACACAGCTCCTTCCCCCAAGCAGCAATACACAGCGTAAACAAGTGACAGTACAATTCTAGGCAATTTTAAAAAGGTGTGCAAAGTAGTAAAGTTATTTTAAAACGAAAATACTGCTGCCTCTTAAAATCTGAATTCCTTCTGACATGAACCGAACCAATTCACAGGCGGTAAATGCGTTCTGCCCAGAGCACTGGATGGATGGGTGAAGGGTAGCCAGGTAACTGATTTTCAGTCGCTCTATGATTTGATGACATGGGAGCACTTGTCTGCTAATAGTTTTCCAGAGCTACGCCAGCACTTGATTAACAGTAAGCTGACTGACCCCAGGAAGCTTGCTGTGGAGGGGGTCAGCACCAGGGTCCACAAGGGGTATGTGTGAGACTCAGCCAAGGGTGGGCAGGGTACCCAGCAGAAGAATGGGAGGGGACAAGGGTAAACAAAAGGAGTTCCAAAAAGGGCCCCAAAATAATTCCCAAGGGAAAGGTTCCCAGCCCCTTGGTGGTAAGAAACCATGGGCCCCTTCAGGGTAGCCTGCAGAGAAGGGTCCCGCAAGTGTTATGCTTGTGATCAGGTGGGACACTTCATAGGGGATCCTAAGTGTCCCAAAACCACCACTGAAACCACTGGTGCACCGCCTCATGGGTTGACTAGTGTAGCCATAGGGGAGAAGTTGGGTCTCCAGGAAGGGTGGGAGCCAGCAGAATTGACCCTTGTTTTACTAGGGGACAGTGAGATGGTCCCAAGGACCCACCTGCCTGCAAACACTAAGAAATACAGGCAGTGGGTGACCATTAACAGCCATAGGGTGCAGGCTCTGAGAGACACTGGAGCCAGTGTGACAGCTGTCAGTTGTCAGCTAGTGTCTGAAGAGCAGGTGGGCCCCAACGTACTTTACCCAGTAGTTACAGCTGTCAACTCGAAGGGCCTCTGGAAAGAACACAGGTTCCCTTTGAGTGGGGGGGTCTCAGGTACCGTGAAAGTAGTTGTGAGACCAGCCATGCCTGTTGACTGTCTGCTTGGTAACGACCTGGAGAGTTCCTCTTGGGAGAAGGTGGAACACAGGTCTCATCTGGAGATGTTGGGTCTGCCTGAGTTGGTGTGTGTGACCACTCGGTAAATGGCAGCCGGAAAGGGCAATCAAGAGGACCTGGAGCCTGAAAGAGTAGACCAGGTGCCTGCCAGAAAGAGAAGAGGCTGGGGGTGCGGTAAACCGGCATCCGAAGCTCCCACAGTCCAGGAGGAGGCAGACCTTGAAGGGGATTCCCTGGAGATTACAGGGGAGTAAGTGGCCTAACTGGGGGACCTGCCTGAGCTGATCCATTGGCAGCAAGACGGGGGGGGGGCTCCAGGAATTAATTCTGCAAGGAACAGCAGGAATGCCTTTCTCTTGTTGGTTTGTGACAGCAAGCTGCAAACCAGGTAGCAGGTGATCAGTCTGGATCACATTGGATTTACTGGGAGAATGGCCTTGTGTATAGTGAGTCTAAGGTTGCTGAACCTGGGTCAGCCCACGTGCTAGTGGTGCCACAGCGCTTCGGAGCCTTCCTACTGGGTCCGGCTCATGATGTGCCTTTGGCAGGGCATTAGGGGCAGGACAAGACCTCTGAAAGGCTTGTCACCCACTTTATGCACTAGAACTCTGACACGCATTGTAGGTCTTGTCCGACTTGCCAGGCAAGTGGTAGGAGTGGGAGGAAGTGCAAGGCTCCTCTCCAACTTTTTCCTGTAGTCAGCACCCCCTTTGAGAGAGTGGGTGTTGACATTGTGGGGCCACTGGACCCCAAGACCGCCATGGGCAACAGGTTCATCCTGGTCTTGGTGGACCATGCCACCGGGACCCTTAGGCCATCCCTCTCCAGACCATGACAGCCCGTGGTGGGCCGAGCACGGATGGGGATCTTTTCCCGTGTGGGGTTTCCAAGAGAGGTGGTATTTGACCGGGATACAAACTTCATATCCAAGTATATGAAGTCTTTGTGGAAGGAGTGCGGTATTACCTATAAGTTCACCACTCCTTACCACCCTCAAGGTGATGGGCTGGTTGAGAGATTCAACCAGACCCTAAAATGCATGATTATGGGTCTTGCAGAACCCATGAGGCGTAAGTGGGACGTCCTCTTACCATGCCTGCTGTTTGCTTACAGAGAGGTATCACAGAAGTCCTTAGGGTTCAGTCCCTTTGAGCTCCTGTATGGGCATCCTGTAAGAGGACCTCTGAGTCTGGTCAAGGAAGGCTGGGAGAAAGCTCTCAGTAAACCTCCCCAGCATGTACATAGCTACATGCTGGCCTTCAGGAACCAGACTAAGCGCTTCAGGCAACTCACTCAGGTGAATCTAGAAGCCAGCCAGGAGGAGATAAAACAGTGGTATGATCAGAATGCCACTCCGATTGAGTTTCAGCCTGGCCAAAAAGTGGGGGTCATGGCCCTAGTGAAGCCTTGCGCTCTCTAGGACAAATGGACTGGGCCATTTGAGGTGGTGGAGCGAAAAAAGTAAAGTCACCTATCTGGTGGACTTTCAGTCTCCCAGGAACCCTTTGCGGGTCCTACACGTGAACCGCCTCAAGGCTCACTTGGAGAGGTCCGAAGTGGGCATGCTCCTAGCGACAGATGCTGGAATGGAGGAGGAGACTGAGCCTCTCCCTGACCTCCTGTCTGATAAGGAACATGATGGGTCAGTGGACAGTGTAAACCTCTCCCCCTGACCCCTGAACAGCAGAGGGACTGCCGCCGCTGTTAAGGCAGTTTGCCGCTCTGCTCTCCCTATCCCCAGGTGTCACTCAGTGGTGTGTCCATGATGTAGACACTGGGGACAGTCCTCCTGTGAAACACAAAATTTACAGGTTGACTGACAGGGTCAAATCTAGCATCAAGGAGGAAGTCTCCAAGATGTTGGCGCTAGGGGTGATTGAGCCCTCAAACAGCCCTTGGGCCAGCCTAGTGGTCTTGGTCCCAAAAGCTGTTGCACCTGGTGCCACCCCAGAACTCCAGTTCTGTGTGGACTACTGAGGGCTCAATTCCGTCACCAGGACTGATGCACACCCCATCCCCAGAGCTGATATAGATCAGTTGGGAGCTGCCAAGTACATCAGTGCGTTTGACTTAACGTCTGGGCACTGGCAGATTGCCTTAACTGATAGGGCCAAGGAGAGGTCTGCATTTTCATCTCCAGAGGTGCACTACCAATTACGGGTGATGCCCTTTGGTTGAAGAAAGCCCCTGACACCTTTTCTGAGGTTGGTAAACCAGGTGTTGGCTGGACTGGAGGTTTTCAGTGCTGCCTACCTGGATGACATTGCAGTGTTCAGTGCCACTTGGGAGGAACATCTGCACCACCTCTGGGAAGTGTTGAAGGCCCTGCAGAGGGCAGGCCTCACGATCAAGGCCAGCAAGTGGCAGATCTAGCAGGGATCAGTGGTGTACTTAGGGCACCAGGTAGGAAGCATCCAGGTGGCACACCTACAGCCTAAGATTGACACCATTTTGGCTTGGGAACCCCCAAGATCCAGACAGAGGTGAGAGCCTTCTTAGGCCTCACCGGTTATTACAGGAGGTTTGTCAAGGGGTGTGGCACCATTGTTGCCCCCTTGACAGCTGACTTCCAGGAAGCAGCGCAAGGAGGTGAACTGGACTGACGCCTGTCAGATAGCTTTTGATGCCCTGAAATCTGCCATGTGCATGGCTCCCGTGCTAAAGGCGCCCAACTTCTCTAAGGAATTTGTGGTGTAGGCAGATGCTTCAGAGCATGGAATGGGGGCTGTTCTCTCACAACTAAATGATGAGGGCCTAGACCAACCTGTAACCTTTATTAGTAGGAGGTTGCGATTGAGCATGAGGCTAGTGCTGTAGTCTAGGCGCTGAAGATGCTGAGGCCCTACTTGTTTGGGACTCACTTCTGGGTTCAGACCGACAACTGGCCCCTCAGATGGTTGATGTAGATGAGGGGTGAGAACCAAAAACTGTTGAGGTGGTCCATTTCCCTACAGGGATGGACTTTATGGTGGAACACCGCCCTGGTACAGAACACGCCAATGCTGATGGTCTGGCCAGATTGTTCCGCCTTAGTGAAGAGAACTCCCAGGAGGGTGGGTAGTTCTCCCCACTTTTCAGCTGGAGGGGACATGTGTTAGACCTGGCATCCTTGGCATGATTTTCCCCAGTCTTTTTGCCTCTGCCTCCTGTATTTTTGCTGTGTGCTGGATTTCGTTTTTGCTTGTCTAATGCTTTGGACACTTTGCCACTGCTAATCAGTGCCAAAGTGCAAGTACTCCCTCTCTCAGTTGGGACTATGTATTGGTATTTCCATGATTGGCATGTTTGACTTACTACTAAGTCCCTAGTACAGTACACTGTGTGTGACCAGGGACTGTAAGCCAAATGCTGCTAGTGGGCCTGCAGCACTGATTGTGCCACCCACACAAGCAGCCTTTCAAAAGGGTCTCAGACCTGCCACTGCAGTATCTGCACGCAGTCTCCACTGCCATGTCGACTTGGAAAGTGCACCCACTTGCTAGGCCCTAACCTTCCCTTTTATTACATGTGAGTCACCCCTAAGGTAGGCCCAAGGTACCCCTGTGGGTAGGGTGCAGTGTATGTGAAAGGTACGACATGCACTGATGTGTGTGACATGTCCTGACAGTGAAATACAATGTATTTCGTTTTTCACTATTGAAAGGCTATCTGTCCCATAGGATAGAATGGCAGTTTATTTATAACATCTTATAAGTATAACTTCCCATTGGGACAAGATAGAAAGTTGGAGTTTAGTATGCCTGAACTCAGAATATAAAAATGCATCTTTTAGTAAAGATGATTTTTATATTGTGTGTTTGAAAATACCACTTTTAGGAACTAGGTATTTTCTTGCTTAGCTATCCTGTGTGCCTCTGATGTTTGTGGATTGACAGTCTGGCTTTGGAGTGACAGGGGCTGGGGATGTGCATTCACTGTAGACAGCCACTGGGGGTCTGAGGCATGTCCGGACTTTCCTGGATGAGTCAGGACTGGGCTGAATAGACCTGGGCTGCATTTAGAGTAGGGGGAGGAGATTTCTTTTCACCTGAATGGGCCTGGTCTGCCTTACACAATGCTGTCTCCACCTCCTGCCCGAGAACTGAACCAGAGAGGACAGAACTGGTTTTGACTGAGCACAGAGTCTCTCTGCCACAAGATAACAAAGAGATATGGAATATAAATTTGGGGGCCAGACCCCGGAACTTTAGAATACTTCTGGACTCAAGAGGATCTTCTGCCAAGGAGAAAAGCTGGAAAAGCTGAAGTAGAAGTACTGCCCCTTTGCTGTGTGCTGTCTGGGTTGGCCTGCTTTGGCTGTTTCTTCCGAGGAGAGGACAAAGACTTTGCTGTGTGCTGTGTATCTTGCTTGAAGAAGATCTCCAAGGGCCTGAAGTAGAGCTTGACTCCTGTTCTGCAGTCTCAGGGACACAAAGACTTCACCACCAGCTCCCCTGAACTTCCTTGCTGGGAGTTTTGACCTGCCAAGGAGTACCTGTTCCTGTGTTGGGCCTCTGGAGGTTGTTCCTGCTGCTGGGAGCTGGAAAAGAGACGCAACTAAAGAAGCGTAAAGCATCCGCTCCCGTTTCTGATGCATCGCCGCCGTGCCGCTGAAGAAACCGACGCAGTGCCTGACCACGGCTGGAGAAATCGACGCTCGTTGAATCTCGTGCACCGACCTCCAAATTCAGAGATCACCCCACTAATTCTGACACAAGCCCTGCTGTGCGACTGCAAGAACCGACGCATCGTGGGACCGCGACTTGAGAGATCAATGCAGCGCTGTTGCTGCCGCTGCCGCCTCTGCCGTACCAAGAACCGACGCATCCCCGAATCCCCACGCATCGCACCGGGGCACCAAGTCTACAACAACTCCATGGCTGTAGTAAGAAACCAACGCATCACCTCCCCGCACAGTAAGAAACCAACGCATCACCAACTCTACAGTAAGGAACCGATGCATCACCTCCCCTGCGTTGCAGTAAGGAACTGATTCATCACCTCCCCTGGAGCAAGGAACCAACGTATCACCTTCCCTGTGTGTAAGGTACCGATGCATCACCTTCCCTGCGGCTGTTTTTGTTTATGATTTTGACACATCCAAGGTACTTTGTGTAGAAAGTGTCGCATCTATAGTTTCCTATGGACAAAACTGTTTTTACCTTCTAAAAGTTACATTTTGGTTATTGTATGTTGGACTTTTGTCGTTTTGGTCTTGTTTGGTTTAGATAAAGATTACTTATTTTTCTAAACTGGTGTGGTGTTCATTTGTAGTGTTTTCACTGTATTAGTGTATGTGTGCCCAAATGCCTTACACACTGCCTCTGAGATAAACCTGCCTGCTTGTGCCAAGCTACCAAAGGGGGGAGTAGGGGTTATTTTAGAAGTGTATCCCCCTTACCCTGACTAGGAAGAAGGGTCCCTACTTGGACAAAGGGGAAAACCATTGCCAACCAGAGACCCCCATTTCTAACACCTGTGCATACCATTACTGCTCCATCCTCACTCAACGTGGATCTCCCAGTTACTTAGGGGCACATTACGATACCCGGCGTAAATAACACCGCCAGGCATGGAAGCGGCAAAAATCCGCCCGCACACACCGCCTGAACACCGACCACGCCATTACGATTACACAAACCGAATACCGCCATCGGCGGAAAAAGCACACAAAATACCGCCCGCCAACGTCCGAGTCGGAGACAAACCGCCCGCCACGGACGGAAACACGCACGACAACACAAAACCGCCCGCCCTCACGGCCGACACACCGCACGTGAGATTACGATCGCACCGCCATGAGCGCGGAAAAACCACAAATATACCGCCCGCCAGCGCAAACAACGCCGATGAGAATCGACACGGCAGAAGCCATGGCGCCCACGTACCTGCACAGAAACCATCCGCACACAAAACCAATAGCACACAACATGGCCAACAAGTCCACACAGCAAGGCACGCACAAATACACAAGCACAGTACATATCCCGAAAACATCCCCCCGGACAAACAAAAAATACAAAGGCCAGAACCCCAGACACAACACACCTGAAAACAACAGACCATGAGGACACACCCACATAGGTGAGTACAAAAGCAGCACTCCCACAGACCACAACCCCTTGCTACATTGCAAACCGGAGAGGAGAGGAGAGGACACAGTGACACAGCAAGGACAGCAGCACACCACAGAAACGCACACATCACAACCACCACCACCACCACCACCACCAAACACCGGCACCACAAACCCCTGCACATTACACAACACACACCGCACCAGCACCACAAACACCATGGCACCACAAAGAATGCCCAAGTTCACGCCCATTGAGCTGACGGTCATGGTCGACGAGATCATCAAGGTGTACCCACAAATCTATGGGAACATGGTCCAGCACACACCACTAGCCACCAGAAACAGAATGTGGAACCGGATCGTAGACCAGGTCAATGCAGTCGGGACCCTGCCCAGGAACAGAGTCGAGATCAACAAACGTTGGAATGACGTAAAGAGCCTGGTCAAGAAGAAGGAGGGCAAAAACAGAGAGCTGGCTGCCGTCACTGGCGGAGGGAATCCCGCGCTCTTTAAGACCTTCAAAGCGTGGGAGGAGAAGGTGCGAGTCGTAATCCATCCGGAGATCCTCGCCGGATTAGCAGGGGAGTGGAGGCTGGTAAGTACAAACTAATGTATACCAGCACACCGCTATGTACTCACATGCACTACCACCATGCCACAGCTCCCAGTGACAAACACCCCCATGTCCAGCACACAATACACAACACATCACACACACATGCAACAGACACCACCACACACAGCCCAAACCGAACAACTGTAAGATGCGTGGGGACATGTGTACACTCAGCCAGCCACGTAACCACCAACAGGTCCCCAAATATGCCAGAAGCGCCACAACGAGCACCCACCACACCCATGTGTCCGCCACAGCTGCACTAACCGACAAGTAACAGGTAAGTGGCAGGAACACAAAGTGCAGTGGGTGGGACGGTGGACAGCCCAAGTACAACACACACCAGGCCCCTAGTCCCACAGCACAGCAAGGAGGAGCATCCCCCACACCCCACAGCCACGTGTCAGCCACCGCAGTGCACAACGACAGCCGAAAGGCAAACATCACGGTCCACAGCAATCGGTGTCAGTGGGTGTCCAGCCACCCCCACGACCCACAACACCCCCCCACCCCCACAGACCTGCAACATGGAGCACCCCCGCTTAGAACCATGTGGCATCCAGTACAGTGCACGCACGAACAACCTGCAGGTGGGAAACTGGACAGGGCTGGATTACTGGAGGCATGAGGACCGGAACACGACCAACACATGGGACATGTCACGTAGCAGACGAACACGCAGCACCGCCCACCGTCACGAACAAGTGAACAATGTGCACACGGACATGAACAACAGACTCACACCCCACATGACCCATCACAGACATAGCAACACCCAAGGAGCCACGTCTGCATGCACAGGCCACACTGAATATAGTACCACACGGCAGCCACTGTGCAACTCATCACACACAACCGAAACACCATTGAAGTCCTGTCCATGTAGCCCCAACTGCCTGTCAACCACACACCCCACAACTACGCCTATGTAAGACAAACAACACTAGACGCAACAGAGCGGAACAACATATATGCACACGAACACCACTGAACCCATCAAACACACAGACACACCATGCACAAACAACATACCATCCATCCCATCCGTCAGCCCCAGTCTCATGAAAGGCATGTCATCCGCACAGCTGCCACACATACAGCAGTCACGCTAAGATACATGCCCATGACCAACCATGTGCCAGAAGTCAATGAAGTGCACGACACACTGTGAGCAACAACACACAACATGGGCCACACCCCCCGAGCACTGCAGTGATGCACATGGCACAGGGCAGCACGCACACCAAGGAGATGGGACAACTGCAATACGTTGGCTGGCACACAACCATCACTCACTCATAACGATGCGTCCAATGCCATGTCCAGTAATCACAACAGACAGCAAATATGCAGGCCATGTCAAGCATGCACACACCTCAAACCATGCACTGTCATGCTGCCACAACACATGTCACGTTCGGCACCCATGGCTCACAGCATGTACCCCAAAAGCATATTCCCTCCCAAATGCGAATCTGGGGCATGGCCCCCATGTTGCCATATGCGTTCCTAAGCGTTCCATTTGAACCCCAAAAGCATATTCCCTCCCAAATGCCAATCTGGGGCATGGCCCCCATGTTGCCATATGCGTTCCTAAGCGTTCCATTTGAACCCCAAAAGCATATTCCCTCCCAAATGCGAATCTGGGGCATGGCCCCCATGTTGCCATATGCGTTCCTAAGCGTTCCATTTGAACCCCAAAAGCATATTCCATCCCAAATGCGAATCTGGGGCATGGCCCCCATGTTGCCATATGCGTTCCTAAGCGTTCCATTTGAACCCCAAAAGCATATTCCATCCCAAATGCGAATCTGGGGCATGGCCCCCATGTTGCCATATGCGTTCCTAAGCGTTCCATTTGAACCCCAAAAGCATATTCCCTCCCAAATGCGAATCTGGGGCATGGCCCCCATGTTGCCATATGCGTTCCTAAGCGTTCCATTTGAACCCCAAAAGCAAAGTACAAACCAGACCCAGGATGGGCCAGGAGCCCGCATACACCAGAGTCACAATAAGTAGGGGCACAGCAACACACCCATCGGCATGGCCAATCCGTCCCATGCCACATGTGCACAGCACACAGTCCCATTGCCAAGCACACACAACTACAGATGCTACAGCCACACACACGCCTCCGGGAAACCCATGTACGAGATTGCACGAACTGTCAATGTCAGACGACAAATACATACTTCGCCAGGTGCAACACAATAACTAATCTCATTCTCTCCACAGGTGACGAACTGCTGGATGCTGGGGATGGAGCCAGCAGCCAGCACAGCCAGCCTACAAGCCCCCAACGAGGACACACGGATCTGGAGGATCTGTCCTCCTCCTCGGACACGGACAACGAAGCAGGCCCATCTGGTGTGGCAGGGCCCAGCCGCTCCCCAGGACCCCTCCCACCCACCAACCCATCATCCAGGGCTGCTGAACATTCACAGCCCCCTGCTGCCACTGTCGTTGCGGCCACACCCACGGTCATTGTGGCCACTACCACTGCCGCAACCGCCACCATCGCCGCACCGACCACCACCGCCGCCACCACCGCCACGTCTCCGCTGGCACCAGCCCCAGCGCAGGTGGTGGCCCGGACGACTGGATCCACCCTGGGAGCCACAGCGAGGACCGTGGTGAGCAATGTGGCTAGTGGGCAGGCCGGTGGCAGCAGGACTGGTAGGAGGAGCAGGGTCAGGGAAACGCCAGCCTCCCCTGGGAGCCATGCCCTGCCTCACATGGCCAGAGTCCTTGGGGCCTATGAAGAGGCCCAAGGACAATGGGTCCGGTCTGCCTCAGACACGCGTGAGGTGCTGGGGGTGTTGAGGTCCATGGACGCCCGTATGGGCCAAATCGTGGACCTCATGGGACAGCTGGTGGTGGCGGTGAGGTCACAGCCAGGGACAGCAGCTCCCCTCCGCCACCACCTGCCGGGGCGCAGGGTGGAGCAGCAGTGTCCAGTTCCCCTGCGTCCACAGCCAGTGATCACACCTCAACCACCAGCATGTCGCAAGCAGGCACCCCCTCGCAAACGTGGAAGGGGCCGTCCGAAGAGGAAACAGATCTCCCGGGAGGACTTCGCACGCTCCAGTCGCAAGTGAGGCAGCCAGCCATTCCGCCAGCCTTCCTTGACCAGCCACTGCATTGACCTGGACTACGATCCCACTCCACACAGCCATCTGGATGGCATGTGTGTGTTGGACTATGGACATAGAACCAGTGGGTACACCCTGATCATCACGCAGCCATGACCGACAGCTCATTGTCACTGCACGCACCACTTTTGTCATCACCTTACACACAATCACATGTCACAGTTTGTAATAAATGCACCTTTTTCACTAACTGCTGTTTGTGCCCTGTGTCTTATTTGTACGGAATACAACGGCCACCTTGGGCGGAAAGGCACCTGATGCATGGCATGGCATTTGAATCCGGAGGGCCTGTAGGGACCTAGGGGTGGGAGACAGAACAGGAGCACATTCAATGAGTGTGTCACACACCCATCACACAGTACATGTCAAGAACTACAAGCAATGTACACACATCGCACAGAGCAATAGGGCACAATGCCACAGCCACCAACAGTGGCATACTACCCTGGCCATGGAGCGTTGACACACAGCACGCAGTGAACAAACGGCCACCCTGACACAGCACACACACACCTGCACAGATACAGCCACATCAGCCGTCGTACATGGACACTCACCGTCAAGTGAAGTAGCGGGCGATGAGCTGCTGCCGCACATTACCAGCTTCCTCCTCTCCGCTGTCCTCCTCACTCGAGCTGTCCTGGTCTGCGGGCTGGGGCCCTGGTTGATCTCCGTCATCCACGATGAGGGGGATCTGCTTCCGAATGGCCAGATTGTGCAGCATGCAGCACGCCACCACTATCTGGCACACCTTCTGTGGGGAGTACGCCAGCGCACCCCCGGTGCGGTCCAGGCACCTGAACCTGGACTTGAGGAGGCCAAAGGTACGCTCGACCACACGTCTGGTCCTCCCATGTGCCTCATTGTAGCGATCGTCTGCTGGGGTGCGAGGATTCCTCAATGGACTGAGCAGCCATGCCCCATTCGGATACGCAGAGTCACCTGGGTGTGAGGGACACAGAGAACCGTTGCTAATCCAACTGGACAGGGGACAGCATCGCACAGCCAGCACGCTACACCACTCCACATACTCACCGACAATACAGGCACGATCCTGTTGCATATTGGACATCAGTCGTGGCAAGATGCTGTTGCGCATTATGTGTGCGTCATGGGCCGAGCCTGGGAACTTTGCACACACGTGGGTGATCACCATGTCCGCAAGGCACACCACTTGCACATTCAGGGAGTGCGTGTGCTTCCTGTTGCGGTACAGGTGCTCAGTGGCCTGTGGTGGAACAAGGCCGACATGTGTGCAGTCAATGGCTCCAACGACGTGTGGGATTCTGCCAAGGGCATAGAATGCACCCTTCACTGCCGCCAATTCACGAGACCTGGGGAAGCGGATGTACCTGTTCCGGTACAGCATCATGGCTGCCAGTACATCCCTCAGCACTTTGCTGAACATGGGCTGGGACATCCCTCCTCCAATGCCCACTGTGTGCTGGAATGACCCAGTGGCGAAGAAATGCATGGCGGCCATCACCTTAGCCGTGGGGGTGACAGCAGTCGGATACACCCTGCGGGGACGGAGATGGGGTTCTAACATGGCACACAGTCGATGCAGGGTTGGCCTGTCCAGCCGAAACTTCCTAATAACCTCTGTATCGTCCATGTCCGCCAGCAATTGGTATGGGCGGTCAATGTTCGGTCTCCGCCTAGGGACAATGGCAGAGGACACATGTCAAAGCAACACGACACATGGCAATTTCGCATACACATCACTGACATGACTGAGTAAGCACAGGAGCCACAGCCCAGCTGTCAAGCTGGGACGGCACGGCCACAATACACTTACACAGGTCTCCCAACAATGGCAATGGCTAGTGATACAAACCACTGCCATGTGCATGCACATGGGGATCTAGGCCCCAATGACTTGCGGGGCGTGCTGATGGGGACTGACTGCATATCCGTCAAGCGGCAACGCCACGGCAACATGAATGTCTGCTGAGCATGGAACTGCTTCCGCGGCTGGATGAGTATGGCACACGACGACGACGATGTGGGCACAGGCTGAGCGGCCAAAACAAGTGGGACCTGTGGCACGAGGGGATATGAGACAGTAGTAGGTGTCAGCACTGCACCCTATGTACAGCACTGTACGGATCACACCTCCCGAAACATTGACAGGTGTCCACATTGACAGCCCCATGCCAAGACGGCTGTGTGCTTGCAGTCACACGTCACAGGTGAGAGGTTACATTGCACGTGCCAGGTGGCAGACGTACACAGTGGGAGCTGGCATGTGTGTGCATGTGTCTCCTGTTCAGGATCCACCAGATGGGCGCTGACTCTGTACTGAGCATTGGACACAGCATGTTCCGTGGAAGGCTTGTGTGTGTGGGATGGTGGCACTGGATGTGCCTCCGCTGGGTGGGGGGCCATGCACAGGGCGGGTACGTCGATGATTGCGCATTGTTGGTCACGGTGGGTGCACCAACTGAAGATGTGTTGCCCTGTGTTCAATTCCTATGTCCGCATGAT
Source organism: Calotriton arnoldi (assembly GCA_963921515.1). Lineage (NCBI taxonomy): Eukaryota > Metazoa > Chordata > Amphibia > Caudata > Salamandridae > Calotriton > Calotriton arnoldi. The sequence continues at coordinate 12,598 of CAWUFW010020729.1, read as the reverse complement.
GATGGACTGTAGATGTGGGCAGACTACACATTGGTCGATGTGCTGTCTATATGCATGTGCCTTCACACCAGGCACAGCTGCCCCTGCACATGTGACCCCTGCTGGACTCGCTGCTGGGTCTGTGGAGCTGATGCACCTTCTGCGCGTGGGGCGGACAGCTCTCCTCACTTCCCTCATTGCGCATGTCATGACTTTGCCGCAGGTGACATGGATCATGGAGGGCCCACATGTACGCGTGGGTAGGCTACACATGATTGTACACTGGTCGCCACCCCCAGTCAGTGTTTCGAATGGGAAGGTTGTCGTGCTGGTGGTATGTTCGTTGTGGCGGATGGGCGGGCCTAGGTGCGGGCTTACATTCCGGACATGGGGGGTAGTTGAATTGGCGACTAGTTGCAGTACACACGGGACACGTCTCTTCCTTTCCACATCTGGGTCATCCCTTGTACTAACTGACAGTGATACAGTCATCTTCGCCCCAGCCCTCATGTCCTCCCCTCGCTCCCCCAATATGCATGCTCACCTGCGAGGCTAGCGCTTGCACAGGCAGCCCCAAGCTCGCACCAGAGAGGGCAAGGAGTGTATGTGTGGGTCCAGTTGCACGAGTGGGCTGTCTCAGGGTATGATGTGTTGCGGGACGCCGTCCACCTGCGTGGTGCCCCAAATGGAGACCCGGCCTGCATGGACTATGCATCACAGTCTTCGCCTTCCGGATCCGCCACCTGCGACACCCAGTGGCTGTGGCTGCCCTTGCGGCCAGGCCACGTCCGTCTGTGGCTGATGGCCCACACATTCACTCTTTGGCCTCTCTGGGGAGGGCTCGGGGGTGGTGGCGCACGCGCTTGCACTTAGTCGCAATGGCATGTGGCGTGGTTGGTATGATGGGCAATGGATGGGACGGTGCGAGCCACCTCCCGTGACGTCAGTGCTGCTCGTGCTGTGGTGCGTCCCCCATACACTTCCATGTGACTTGTGCCATGCTAGACGTTGAGGTTCTATTGCCTGCATGATATGACCAGGAGGAGCGCGAGGAGACCTCTCACACACCATGCTCCACTGCCATCCCGTGCCCTGTATCGCCTGTGCGGATTGACTATGTTGGGGTTACACCTGGTCGACTGGGGCTGTGTGTGCCTTGTCAGGGGCATGGCGGGCGCATAACAGGATCCAGCTTGTCCACAGAGGGTGGGCTGAGGTGCGCCTGGTACCGCTTTGTACGTGTGCCCGGCTGCTATGCACACACGTGTTCACTCCCCCCCGACAGGTGTCCTCTCACAATGCCCAGGGAAGCGGTGGTGTACTGTTCATGACCCCTCCCAACACGGCGTGCCCCAACTTGGCATGTGCGCATCTACCCGTCGCACCCACCCACCTGAGCACTGCGTCCATACGACTTCACACGACACATGTGTGTCTTCCACAGTAGTGCTACTCATTTGCGTTGACATCCAATACCAGTGGACTACATGGTCATGTCACGACTGCCGTGTACTTCACATACTCTCATCCTCTCTCATTCGTACTTGTGAAATGAGTCAGCGGAGACAGTTTTGGTTTCAAACATTATATTGAGTCTTCTGTCCTCTGTGATGCAGTATAGCGGACACTACTGGCAGCGGAATACATGTTGAGGATATACTGAGCATGATTGCAAATGGGATAGGGTGTGGGGTTACATGTGATTGGCTGTTGCATGTGGGATGTGGGCTTCAGAGTGACATCTGCTTGGCCAAGGCTGTGCTAATGTACATTTACGTATAGCTGCGGAGCTGCGGACTTTGACACAGACGGTATACATGTAGCCTACCAGACCGCTTGGCATCATGGGCACAGTCCATCTCAGTTCCATGTGACAGGTTTGCTGCGGTTGTTCCTCATGCACGCGTGCATGTGAGATGACATCAGGGCATGTGCTTGCGTGCATGCAGCGGCGTGCCACTTGTTGTTGCACTGTGGTGGTTACTGGACATGTCACAGTCACTGGGGTCGTGTTGTTGTTGTATGCACTTGTCGTCCATGCAAAGGTCCTGGTATGGGATTCCCGGGGCGGGGGTGGGAGGGGTGCAGCACCCACAGACTCCAGGCGACCTATTCATGTCCACTGAGCGGTGTGTGTGTCCATGTGCGCTGGATCCATGTCGTGTCCTGGTTGTTCGTGCAGTTCCGTCCATGTGGGTGCGATACACAGAGCCCATGCCACTGCCTCCCACGATGCATGCGGTGTTCCTGGATGTGATGGGGAACAGTGTGCATGTCCCGGTCATATCCGATGTCATGGCGATGTCGTTGATGGTGTGGTTACTGTTGCCGGTCGTTTGGTATGGCTGTTGTGGTGGTGACTGGCCAGTCCGTGCGGAAGCTAAGCATGGGTGCGGGGTTGGACATCATAGGTCACTCGGGGAACCTGCGTTGTGGTCCGACGTATTTACAGGTTGTCAGGTATGCGATGCCGTCCAGCAGGGCTTCCATGTCATTGGTGGTGTACATGTTTGCCAGCCAATGAAGCGGATGGTGGCTGTCAAGGTGTTGTTCGTAGGTTGTCCCTTGGAGGACCATGATGGGGCATGCTGGGTGACATTCGATGTAGCTGTTCTCGATGATCCGTCGTGTGGAGGCACAGTGGTCCCATTTCAGTGCGGGTGCGATGTTGGCCACATACGCCATGCCCCCATAGGCAGAGCAGGCCCTGTCGTGTGCGTCCAGAGGGAGGAGTAGTGGTAGCAGGTCCGCCTTCAGACATGCCGGGTTGGAGAGGCATATCTCGACGGGATGCTGGTAGGGACACCTCCGACAGTAGAAGACGGGCATGACGCAGCTGAACAATGTGATGCGGTAAGTCAGTCGGTAAGTTACGTTCAGCAGGGACAGGAGATCGCATCCCAATGTATGGAACAGGTTGGTTTTGTACAGCTTGAGCTGTTCGGCGTAGTTGGGTAGGTGTGTTGCGGTTGCCATTTCGCAGCGGTTCGTTGAGGTGGCGTGCTCCGGCTGTGTGTGCAGTCTGCAATGTGCACGCTCCGGGGTTGCTGTGAGCTCTGTGTAGTCGTGGGGAGACAGGACTTGTGTTCTGTTGGCTTGTTTGGAGGACACGGGCCCTCTTCCCACATGCTTCTCAGACAGTTCAAGGTCAGTGCTGTGTGACTCCTTCCAATTAACTTGCATGTGGCCGACATGGGGGAGTGTTTTCTTCTTTCTTCCCCGTCCGTTGTGTGCTTCTGTGATATGCGCTATCTGCCCTGTGGTCGGTCTCCTCGGCATGCCTGTGTTGGTCTATTCTTGGACAATGGCTGTATTCACCGGCTTCTGTCGTAGGGCTGTGGTTTCGGAGTTGGAATGGAAGGTCATTCAGTGCTGTCTGCTCTCCCTTGTGTGGGCGGCAGGCTGCCTTTCCGCTCTGCGTTGGGCCTTGTGTGTGAATGTTATTCTTAGGCCACCTGTTGTCGGTCCCCGGGCTCTTTGGTGTTCCGTTTTATATGTCTTGTTCATATGTGCAGGGTGGTATGGGTGTTTCTGTGTGGTACTGGCGTTCCTCTTCCCGAAGGGGCCCTGCTTCTCCTAGTTGGTGTTGCCGCCGCTGTGTGCTACGCCATGTTTGTTACACTGGGGTGTGTCCTGCTGTTGCGTGTCTTCACTGACATGTGTGCGTCGGTTGTGTGGCGTTGGGTGTTGTCCGTGAATTGGGCGTTGGGGACATGTCTGTGGCCGGCCTGTCACGTGTCATGTGCGTTCGGGGTGGGGCTGATGTGTGTGCTGCTTGGTTGTGTCCCTGTGTCTGTGTGCGACGCATGCATGGCGCTGCGGTTGGCCTCTGCGTTGTGCGCATGTGTGGCGGCGTCATCGGCGCTTTGGGGCCGTGACGGGGTGGTTGGTTCCTAGTCCCAGGTGGTGTGTACACATGTGTTCTGCGATGTTACGATTTGGCCTGTGTGTCATCTGTGGATGCGATGGTGGATGTGTTGTGTACACGCGCTGGTGGGGGTTGTCCGCTTTTTCCGCCCTTGCACTGTGTGCGCTGTTTGCGTGCACTTGTTGTGTGTGTGCCTACCTGCGTCTCCGCGGTACGTTGCGTCCTTGGTGGTGCATCAGCAGAAGCATGGGGAGGGCCTGCAGTGCTGGATTCATGCTCGGGAGCCGCTTCTTCGTTGTCCGTGCTCTGCGTCCGTGTTACCGCCTCTCTTTCACGTGCGGTGTCTCTTAGCCGTGGGAGCCGTTTGTTTGCGGCATCGTAATTTATGCGCCGGGCGGGACGTGTTTCGTCGGACGGTGTGTGTCAGTTGTGCTGCGCCGCTACGTGAACGGGCGCACTTTGATGGCGGACGGTGTTGCTGGCTTGCCGGCGGTGTTTGGTCTACTTTTCGCATCGTAATTGGGCGGGCGTGTGGACTGCTGCGTGCCGGCGGTAACTGGTGCTTTTTGCATCCGCCAGCACGGCGGTGGTGCTTCCGCCCGCCATCGTAATGGGCCCCTTAGTTCTGGGTATGTGTTTGTTGACATCTCCTGCACCAGAGGATGGGAAAGGAAGAGTTAATGGAAGCAGATAGCTGAAGCCACGCACGAGCACCGAAAAGCAATAGTGGACTTGGCCCTTTCTTTAGGGTCATCCCCAAACATTTTGCCTTCATCCTCCGGTTTTCTGAACCTGTTTTTGTTGGCCTTTATGACTATGTGCAATTTACTATTGCTAACCAGTTCTAAAGCGCTTGTGCTCTCTCCTTTAAACATGGTAAAATTGACTTGCACTCAATTGGCACATTTAATTTACTTGTAAGTCCCCAGTAAAGAGGCACTGTATGTACCCAGGGCCTGTAACTTAAATGCTACTAGTGGGTTAGCAGCACTGTTTGTGCCACCCATGTAAGCAGTCTTTTAAGCATGTCTCAGGCCTGCTATTGCAGCCTGTGTCTGCAGTTTTAAACTGCCATTTCGACCTGGCAAAATTAACCTTTTGCCAGGCCCAAACCTTACTTTTTAATCCATATAAGTCACCCCGTAGTTTAGGCCCTAAAGTGCCCACAGGGCAAGTTGCAGTTTATTAAAAAAGTTGGATATGTACTTTTAAGTCTTTCATGTCATGGTGGTGAAAAGCTCTTAAATTCGTTTTTCACTACTGCAAGGCCTACCTTTCCCATAGGATAACATTGGGTTGCCTTATTACGTTAATTAGTGCTAATCTTTGATTGGGAACAGGTAAACCATTGATGTTTGGTGTCTGAGAAATTGTAATTAAAAATCCTCTTTAATGTTAAAGTCGGTTTTTAAGTTACAATTTAAAAAATACCACTATTAGAAAGTTGGCATTTTCCTGCTCTATCTGGTGCCTGCAGCCTGTCCCAGGGCCACATGATTGGGCGTAGTTGACAGATGGACTTACTTTATTTCTCCCAGACAGCCACACAATGCAAGGTTATACTTATCTGGCTGGTGGGCTATCAACTGGCACGATGGAGGGGGGGGGCGGAGCTGGGCATACCCCCACTTGCAACTAAATAGCCTGTTCCCTGCCTTCACACAAATGAATTGTCACCAGTGCATTGTTCGTGCAGCCAGCTTGGATCTAGGGCAGGGGAGGCACTCTGCTACCCTACTACCCTGCTGCTCTGTGACTTGCTTTCCTGCTTGCTCAGAAGGAAGACTGAACTTGCAACCTTCATCGCAGGCTGAAATGACTCCAAGGGTCAGCAGACTGACCTCCTGTTTTGAGATACAGGGACGAAATAAGCTCCAGAGGCTCCCTGCAACTGCCAGCTGGCCTGCTGCCTGGACCTGCCTGAGCCCTGCTGGCCTCTGCTGAAGTGAGTTCCTGAACCCCAAGAAGTCCCCCTCAGGTCCTGAACCTCTAGGGTGACTTCAGTTGAGCTCCTCTCCAAGAAAAGGAGAAATCCTGAAGTTCTAGGCTCTTTGTGAATGGGAACATGCCCATTCGCACCAAGATCATGCCGCCCACGCCGCCTGCCAGTGTGAAGCTCCGGTGAACCTGTCTCTTCCTGCCACACCAACCACCAGCGATGCCCTGCAATGAGAGAGCTGCAGCATCGATAGCTTGCGGTGACAGTCAAGCGTCAGCAACAACCATACGTGACACATGACAAGATCTGCACACTACAGTGACAACCATCCACTACGCCCGGCCTGCTCATTGTGCTGCTTCAACAACCATCCAAGGTGCTCTCCCTGTTCCTAGTGTCCCCTTCTACCTGAAACAGAACTCTTTGTGCTGGACTTTGATGGTAACTCTTTCAGTGGGACTAACCTGGTCCCTGTATCCGGCCTGTGCTCCATCATGGTCAGTCTGAACTTGTGAGTTTCTCCCGGTCTTGCACAAACAGATAACCACGAGTGGTGCTTTGTGCTTTTTGGCGCTTTACTTACCTGAAATCTTTAAAATTACATATCTTTAGTTGTACTGATTGGATATTTTGTCGTTTTGGGGTCAAATAATTTATTACATTTTTCTAAATTGTTGTGGGATTTTTTTCAAGTGGTCTTTTTAGGTCGAGCCTAGCGCAGCGCGCATGCGCTGCTCTAGGAGAGGGCCTCTTGGAATCGCTACAGCTTTTCTTGAAGCTCATGCGTGTGGTGCTCACACGCTATTGGGCTTTGCGTGCGTCTTCCTAAAAAGACAGCACGCAATTGGGCAAAGGCGGGTGCATGTCCCACCTTTGTATCCTCCCACGGCCTACGGCTTGCGAGAGCGAGCATCAGCTCCATCTGTTTCCAATTATCTCGCCCGTGTATCGCGGTCGCGTTAATTGTAAACAGATGGTGGTCGAGCAGCGGCTTTCCTCCCTCGTCATGGCTCATTAAGCACAGCGTGCACTTTTGCTCCAAACGCCACCATTACGGATAAGCTGAATGCACTCGTTTATGCAGGGTGCTTATGTTAATCTGAGTCACGAACGTCCGCATTTGTTGAGCAACAGCGCCATCCAGTGGCAATTGAGAGTTGTTTGTCACCCACCTGCTCTATCGAGGACTTAAAAATGTGATTGCCATATAAACATCATCTACGTATGTTGCAGCGTTCGTTTATTTCTTAAGCAATATATTTCGCCTAAAAGTCAAGGCACGCTGAAGTAGTGTGGGTAATCACAACCTCTCTGGGTGACCCAATTTATTAAAAATCCTGTTTACCCTCCGGACTTTGCCTTGTACACGGGTGCATAATAATTTCCTTTTCCACGGTGCTTAAAATCGTGCTTCGCCCTTACTAGGCGCTGTACAAACTTATGGCCTGATCATCATCTAATGATGCGCTGTGTGAGACCTCTGAAGGATGGAGGCAGAGTTTGCCTTGGCATGTGACCTGCGGCAGCCGATTATGGAAGTGAACCGTGTTGCTGGTTCTGGTATCGGACTCTACTTCCGGAATACCCCCTATGAACATGGGTAAGACGATTTTCATCCGACGCTACCTGGGCTAAGACGAGATAAGTGCCCAGTTTGGCCACTCAGACATGGTAAATGGACATAATATCGAATAATTAATATCGAATTGCAGTAATATCGAAGTTTTTATATCCATATTACCATTATATCGAAGTTATGAATATCGTTGTAAAAAATATCGTTTTTTTGGGGGGTTAAAAAATATCGAAGTATAAAATATCGAATCAGTAATATCGTTAGTAGATAATATCGATTTTTTAGTGTTGTAAAAAATATCGAAAAAAAAAATATAGAATGTGTAAAATATCGTTTTTTGTAAATATCGAAATAGTATTTATTGATATTAATTTATTATTAGTTTAATTGTATTAATATTTGTTTGAAATTGTATTAAAATAATTTTTGTAAGATATGTTTTAGGAGCGGGATGTTGGGTTATTAGGGGATAAGGGTGGGGAGTGTTTTAAAAATATTAGTATAAATTTACATATTAAATTAAATTTTTGAAATTAGAAATTATTTAAAAAAAGAAATTTAAATTAAAAATAGAAATTATATGTTTTGTTTTAGGAGCAGGATGTTGGGTTATTAGGGGATAAGGGTGGGGAGTGTTTTAAAAATATTAGTATAAAATTACATATTAAATTAAAATTTCGAGTTTTGAAAATAATTTAAAATAAGAAATATAAATTTAAAATAGAAATTATATTTTTGTTGTAGGAGTGGGATGTTGGGTTATTAGGGGATAAGGGTGGGGAGTGTTTTAAAAATATTTACATAAATTGACATATTTAATAAAAAAAATTAAAATTGCAATTATTTTAAAATTGGAAATTTAAATTTAAAAATGAAATTATGTTTTGTTTTAGGAGCAGGATGTTGGGTTATTAGGGGATAAGGGTGGGGAGTGTTCTTAAAATCTTACCATAAAATTACACATTAAATTAAAATTTCGAAAATTGAAATTAATTTAAAAAAAAAAGTAAATTAAAAATTGAAATTATATTTTTGTTTTAGGAGTGGGATGTTGGGTTATTAGGGGATAAGGGTGGGGAGTGTTTTAAAAATATTACCATAAAATTATACATTTAAATAAAAATTAGAAAATTGAAATTATTTTAAAAATGGAAATTTAAAGTTAAATTAGAAAGATTAATTTTGGTTTACTAGAGGGATGTTGTTTTTTTATCGGGATAAGAGTGGGGGTGTTTTAAAAATAAAAATATAAATTAAAAAAAAAATTACATTCAGAAAATATTTTAAAATTTGAAAATTTATTTTAATTTTGAAAATTAAAATGTTGTTTTAGAAGTGGGATGTTGGGTCATTAGGGGAAAATGGTGAGGTCTTTAAAATAGTAAATTATATATCTTTAGTGTCCAGCACCTTCCCTGACTTAATACTGACTGGAGTGGGAATAGTAATTTATATATGTTTAGTGTCCAGCACCTTCCCTGACTTAATACTGACTGGAGTGGGAATAGTAATTTATATATGTTTAGTGTCCAGCACCTTCCCTGAATTAATACTGACTGGAGTGGGAATAGTAATTTATATATGTTTAGTGTCCAGCACTTTCTTGGATTTAATATTGGGTGGAGTGGGAATAGTAAATTATATATCTTTAGTGTCCAGCACCTTCCCTGACTTTAGACTGACTGCAGTGGGAATGGTAATTTATATATCTTTAGGGGCCGATTCCGATCTCGGTCGGAAGGGCACCGAATCGGGTTCGGCATTAGCGGATCCGATTCGGAGGCTGATTTCCCGTCCGATTCGTACACAGGTCCGGACGGCGAAGTACGATGCGAACAAGCGCGAATTCTCCGTCCGAATCGTTTCCGGCTCCGAACCGCTCCGTACGACTCGGTCTCAAGCAAACCGTGGCGTGCAATGGAGACGTTTCACGACCGAGCTAGTAAAATGCTCGATTCGGACAGCCAGATCGAGTCGGAGCGTCCGGCTCGCAAAAGCTCCCGGAGTCGGACTTCGGGGGTCCGTGTCGGACCCCCCTTCACCCGCGGCCTTACGACTCGGACACAGGGGGAGACCTATGGGTCTCCCCAACACAGGCATGTTCGGTGCGGATGGCACCGACGCGTACCCACTGTAGGGGGCGCACTTGTTCGCGACGTACCCATTCAGTCAATGGGAGCCCATGTACGCATCGTACGACCGGCTCCCATTGACTTCTATGGGAGTCCGACCGAACCGAGTCCGACAGCATACGGCCGCATCGTACTCGTTCGGTCGGACTGCAGGAGTCCGGATCGGTCGGAAAACACTCCGATTCCGGCTCGGTCGGAGTGCTTTCCGACCCACATCGGAATCGGCCCCTTAGGGGGTCGCTTCCGATGTCGGCTGGAAGCGCACCTAACAGTATTCGTCCGGAAAAAATACCAGCCGAACGCCTGTTTCAAGACCGACGCGAACACTACCGAACGAACAAGTACGATGCGCATAACAGCCCAGATTCCGAGCGAGCCGTACTTACCCATTCTAGCTCCTGTTCCCCGCCGGATCCGTAAACGCCGAATCGAGTCGCACGGAACCAAATACACTGCACCTTCCAGCCGGACTAGTACGATGCGTCTTCCGTACGCGCCGAACTCGTCGCTACGTCCGGCACGTATGAGCATCCGGGAGAGCTGCACATAAGCTCCGATTCGCGCCACAAGACGATCCACGGCGACGAGACGAACAAGCCAGCGACGAGTACGAGTCGAAGCCACGAGAAACCCGAACGAGATGACCCAACCATGAATCCCATCGCGCAGGTCCTACCAATACTCTACATCTATTACCGGGACCGGCACGGACGCGTACGGTGCAGACGGTAAGTCAAACACCCACAACACAAACAAACGACAAGTACCCGAAATATGTCACACACACATAGGGATGCACAAATGACGTACACAAGCAACAGCACAACCATAGGGGTGGGATGGCCAACACCAATGCCATACACACCCATAGGGGGATGGATGCCTGCCACTACTACCATCCCCACCCATAGGGGGCTGGATGCCTACCACTAACACCACCCCTACTCAGGGTGGGCTGGATGCCTGCCACTACTGCCATCCCCACTCATGGGGGGCTGGATGCCTACCACTACTACCATCCCCACTCATGGGGGGCAGGATGCCTACTACTACTACCATCCCCACTCATGGGGGCTGGATGCCTGCCACTACTGCCATCCCCACTCATGGGGGGCTGGATGCCTACCACTACTACCATCCCCAATCATGGGGGGCTGGTTGCCTACCACCACTACCATCCCCACTCATGGGGGGCTGGATACCTACCACTACTACCATCCCCACTCATGGGGGCTGGATGCCTACCACCACTACCATCCCCACTCATGGGGGCTGGATGACTACCACTACTACCATCCCCACTCATGGGGGGCTGGATGCCTACCACTACTACCATCCCCACCCATAGGGGGATGGATGCCTACCACTAACACCACCCCTACTCAGGGTGGGCTGGATGCCTGCCACTACTGCCATCCCCACCCATAGGGGGATGGATGCCTACCACTAACACCACCCCTACTCATGGTGGGCTGGATGGCTGGCACTACTACCATCCCCACTCATGGGGGGGCTGGATGCCTACCACTACTACCATCCCCACTCATAGGGGGATGGATGCCTACCACTAACACCACCCCTACTCAGGGTGGGCTGGATGCCTGCCACTACTGCCATCCCCACCCATAGGGGGATGGATGCCTACCACTACTACCATCCCCACTCATGGGGGGCTGGATGCCTACCACCACTACCATCCCCACTCATGGGGGGCTGGATGCCTACCACTACTACCATCCCCACTCATGGGGGGCTGGATGCCTGCCACTACTGCCATCCCCACTCATGGGGGCTGGATGCCTACCACCACTACCATCCCCACTCATGGGGGCTGGATGCCTACCACTACTACCATCCCCACTCATGGGGGCTGGATGCCTACCACCACTACCATCCCCACTCATGGGGGGCTGGATGCCTACCACTACTACCATCCCCACTCATGGGGGCTGGATGCCTACCACTACTACCATCCCCACCCATAGGGGGATGGATGCCTACCACTAACACCACCCCTACTCAGGGTGGGCTGGATGCCTGCCACTACTGCCATCCCCACCCATAGGGGGATGGATGCCTACCACTAACACCACCCCTACTCAGGGTGGGCTGGATGGCTGGCACTACTACCATCCCCACTCATGGGGGGCTGGATGCCTACCACTACTACCATCCCCACCCATAGGGGGATGGATGCCTACCACTAACACCACCCCTACTCAGGGTGGGCTGGATGCCTGCCACTACTGCCATCCCCACCCATAGGGGGATGGATGCCTACCACTACTACCATCCCCACTCATGGGGGGCTGGATGCCTACCACCACTACCATCCCCACTCATGGGGGCTGGATGCCTACCACTACTACCATCCCCACCCATAGGGGGATGGATGCCTACCACTAACACCACCCCTACTCAGGGTGGGCTGGATGGCTGGCACTACTACCATCCCCACTCATGGGGGGCAGGATGCCTACCACTACTACCATCCCCACTCATGGGGGCTGGATGCCTGCCACTACTGCCATCCCCACTCATGGGGGGCTGGATGCCTACCACCACTACCATCCCCACTCATGGGGGCTGGATGCCTACCACTACTACCATCCCCACTGATGGGGGGCTGGATGCCTACCACCACTACCATCCCCACTGATGGGGGGCTGGATGCCTACCACCACTACCATCCCCACTCATGGGGGGCTGGATGCCTACCACTACTACCATCCCCACCCATAGGGGGATGGATGCCTACCACTAACACCACCCCTACTCAGGGTGGGCTGGATGCCTGCCACTACTGCCATCCCCACCCATAGGGGGATGGATGCCTACCACTAACACCACCCCTACTCAGGGTGGGCAGGATGGCTGGCACTACTACCATCCCCACTCATGGGGGGCTGTATGCCTACCACTACTACCATCCCCACCCATAGGGGATGGATGCCTACCACTAACACCACCCCTACTCAGGGTGGGCTGGATGCCTGCCACTACTGCCATCCCCACCCATAGGGGGATGGATGCCTACCACTACTACCATCCCCACTCATGGGGGGCTGGATGCCTAACACCACTACCATCCCCACTCATGGGGG